>JAECUM010070661.1:0-21858 GCA_016617855.1 Megalonaias nervosa | reverse complement strand
ACACACACACACACACACACACACACAGATATATATATATATATATATATATATATATATATATATATATATATATATATATATATAAAGCATGTATACTGACCCAAAAATAATTTTAAAAAATCATCAATCTGGAAAATGTATGTCCACCATTAAAATGATAGTAGTTCTCAAGATTTCCTGTGCTTACATGACTCACTTGCCTCTTTGAGGAATTTTCGTCATTTTGTAAAATGTGACAAAGATCTTCCTGAAAAACTTGCAAATAATAGTAAATTTCATATGCTTTAATGTTTTTTGAAAGTATTAGGTATGAACCTGGTTTTCAGTTTTAAAAATTGATGTTTTTTTCTTAGTATACATAAAATTTAAACATAAGGAAGACGTTGCTTTGTCATTTCGGAAACCAGAGAATACATTAATAGGTGGTTGGATATCGCCGTGGTACGGCACTTAATTTTCTCCCCTGGGGTCTCAAGTTTGACTGTGGATTCCACCCTGTTAAAGCGTCGGTATTTATCCGTGCGTGGTCAGTATTTCATCGCTTACTATCCTTTTCCCAAATGTCTTATGTTTGTATCTATGCCTTTAAAAGTACACTTATCTAATCAAACTTGTTCTGTCAAAGCAAACATATATTTATTAGGACAGATATATGTGTACTTTTATGAAACGCAAACACTCTGTCATCCACAATTCAAAGAAGTTCGGCCACTGGACTTAATTTGGGCAGAGTAGGTTGTTTTAACTAGGCCGCATCCAAATATAGAGCTGTACGATAGTAATGACCAAAGGTTTAACATGAAACCGATTCATACACCAAACTTAATCCTGAAAGACGAACGGTATACCGATGGGAAATAATACTATATGATATTCCTTAGAAAATTCCTGGTGAAAAAATTAAAACTATTTGTTCCATACGTTGAACATACAAAATAGCGCGATGCGAATATCAGTATAACATAATCCTATTCATCCACCCAAACGATTTGTTTAATTGAACATGTGTTCACGTCTCTTGTTTCAGCGCATCATTGTTTGTAAAGGATGATTCTGTTTCAGATCAAGCTAGCTCAACACCATGTATAGTAGATAATTGTTGTATACAAGTGATCTTCCCATTGTTCTAAACACGAGCCACTCAAAATGGCTGCCCCGATAAAGTTCTCTCGATTCTGTTTTGTTTGCTACTATCAAGAATCGGTGTTATCAATGTATCTATAATGATATCTTATTTAAGGCGATCGGGGGCTTTCTGCATAAATCAAACGCTTTTATCTATCATATTGTTCGGCAAAACTACGGATCATTCCAACTACGTCAGTTAACGTTCAACACACGAAATCATGCGCAGACAAAGATTACACTATACGGCTGAACAATGAGGAATTCAATCAGCCCAGGCCTGCTTGTGATAGAATCACAAATATCTAAAACATTTTGAGTCAAGTTCATTCCTAAAATAATAGAATAGTTACACGCTGGAAAGAAATACGGTACATGTAGACACATGTTTTGGAAGTTATTTACAATGAAAGAAAGATTATTAAACAAATAACTTAGTGTCTGCGCCCTGAATGTCTAATTCTTAAATCTGTCATCAAATGTGTTACTGGCTGTAAAATTCGACCAAAATGTCCCAAAGTCTCTCTCTCTCTCGCAAAACGCACGCACGCACGCACGCACGCACGCACGCACGCACACACACACACACACACACACAAAAGTTCATTAAATATGAACCTATATAATTTGTGCAAGGAAGAGATATCTATGATGTAGGACTGGACATTTAAAAACCTGCCTTTTCAATATACTATTAAAATAAAATATCAATTAAAGTAATAAGTAACGAAAATAAAAAAGACAAGACAAACAAAACAATCCCAACCGTCAACCCATCTTGTTTGTAGCATTAAGTCTTGATTTTAACCAAGCAGCACATACTTCTATGATGCAATAACAACTAAAAGCTAAATCATTATCGCCAACAAGTTCGAAGTTTTTGGGAGATGTTAGATTCTCCAAATAAAAAATATTTTAAAAACGGAAGAAAGCATCAGTTTCGTTTAGGATTTGACATTTTAAGAAAAACGTTGGTATTACAAAATTTCCGCTACCAATGTTACCAGTCTTGTATATACAAAAGTTTCTTCTTGAGAAAGACCCGAATTTGTAATATATTGCAACTGTGCTTCGTTAAAGTTATTATCGTGCACCTACCCTCCAACAAAAAATATAGCTTCAATCAGTAACTTGGAACACTTTAGAATAGATCTGTCAAATATGAAAATACTTAAATGGCATCATGTTTTATCTGTAAGTATGTGCATGTATTTAATCGCTCTTCGGGTGTCAGAATAGAGCTATCTCTATGATATACAGACCTATATTTGCTTTTGTCCATCTAATTTGCCTTTCGCAGGTGACCGGCCCTGCCCTATTAGCCTTTCTGGATAGATACACATTGCTGATGACCGTACTTGACTACAGTCAATGTTTATGTTCACAGTATACCTTGTGGATATACTAATTGTTTTGCTCTTTTGAATTATTTTTTTTTTTGTCCAACATCGCTTGCATTTTGTACAAATGCTTTCTGGATGAATACGTATTGCTGATGACCGTACTTGACTCCAGTCAGTGTATATGTTTACAATGTACCTTGTGGATATGCTAATTGTTTTGCTCTTTTGACTACTTTTTTCCTAACATCACCCGCATATTGTACAAATGCTTCAAAGTAACTACATGTTTAAGATGTCCTTGGCACCAGAAACAACAATTCGTGTGGATTAGGACAAAAGGTTGAGAATTGTGAATATCACCTAATTTTCATCATCTCCATGTTCACAAGGTATGTGACTTTCTATTGTTTGTTCTGCATATCGTGTCCTAATCGCGAAGGTTTCACGCCACGTAGGAATGAAGTCCTAATGCTTTTGCCTACAATACTAAGGGAGACAATTTTGTCTATTCGTCTGAGTGAAAATCCATTGCAGAATCACTATGTCTAAACCCTGTCACAGTTTAACTGCAATAATAGCATGACTTCATACATTTAATTTATTACTATGTTCTGGAATCCTAAGCGATACTAACTTTTGAATATTAAGCTATTAAGGAGTACCAAAATGTAATATCTTCAGATTTCAGACGACAGTCAACATGTAGTATTGAACTGTTTAAATTTAGTTGAACCTTAATGTTCTTGTCTCACAGCGACCCTCTCAGTACCAAGTTGTCATATTCCAGACAAACTGTTTAATAATTTAAGTCAAAGCTGTTACCAGATGCGTGCAGTAATTTATTCCAACCTCACGCACAATTTCATATAACATGCACACGTCAGGTAGTTCTGAGTGAATACTATAATCGGGGTACAGCAAGGGGCGGTTTTGAGGGTGCAGCAAGGGGCGGTTTTGAGGGTGCAGCAAGGGGCAGTTTACAGATTATTTTCTACTAGGGTTTGATTGAGAGAAGCGTTTGTGTTTTCTTTTCGGTTTGATATCATTACCAAAGTTTATGTTTTTCACTGAAAGGTTACATTTTGAGTGAAAATGTGGGTTCATTCGACACCACTCCCCTCTCCCCTCCACCCCTACCCATTGCCCTCCCAACAGGATGTCTGTGTCTGACCAATATTGGTAAGGACCTTGACACTCAAAGGTCGAACGACAGGAAGATAACGATTCTAACACCAATTAAAGTCATGAAAGAACGAATCATTGACAATACATATTCCGTGCATTAAAACCATTAGAATGCAGCAATCATTTCCGCTTTTATTCGTGACCAGACAGCATTTATTGCGAAATTGATGTCCTTCGTTATTATAGAGACTACGTAAGAACAAATTGCCGCCCACAGCAAATGTCTTTCATGAGCTGTACACTACTTGTTTGTAACTAAAAATGGATTGTCTAGGACTCGTACTGGTACATTGCTTAGTTGCGATGCTGCTTGCTATTGCTTGCGGAAACAAGATCCTTATTTTGAAAGAATCACATCTCCGTTTGGGTGGTTTGCGGATGTTGACCTCATACCAGTTAATCCTATGTCTTGGAACCAGCTCGTTCAAATTTTAAACGGTGCTAAAAGTGAAAGGTCCCTTCTAAAAATACTATTGGATTAAATGATTATAGCTGGGTATGCGTTGAAGCGTAAAGTTTACATTGTCTCTCAAAAGTTAATGTCCGAAAGGATTTTTGCCAACTTTGTGAGGCATTGTCTACACTTCGATAAAAACCGAACCATGATCATTTAATCCTTACGAAGTTCCAATTTCCAAAATATCGTTCATCAAGTAAGCGGATTCCATCAACACATTTGATTTTAAGCAGCATGTAGTTTTCTTTCATTAGCTTCTTCACCTGGGGCCATAATCTTTAGTCCCAGATTCGCTAGACAAAGGTGCTCGATCCACTTAGTTCATCGTTGATGACGAATTAAGTATCTAGACGACATTTTGTGCTGGCTAAGATGACACAACCTGTACAGAATCACAAGACATGAATTGATGACGATTACAGTAATATTTTATGTAGGAAATATATCTTTTTATATTTAGCATTCACTGATTTCGCTTTCTCAGCATTTGAATCTCGTCTGTTTTTAGTGATATCCACTGGTCTTAAGTCAAATGACCATGACGTTAAATAACAGCTAACTCGAACACATTGTCGAAGCAAAAATGCACTTATTAAGGTACAGTTGCTCGTAAAGCTGGCCATATGCTATATTTAGCAACAGTTTGGAGTGCAGGATAGAGTGTGCGACTACAGTGTTTGAACTTCTCATCGATTGCAAAGTTTGATCCGAAGTCACGGTGGACGAGGGGACGGGAGAGAGGGAAGGAGGTGTTTGGTTTTTTTTTGGGGGGGGGGTTTCGTTACTTGTATTATGGAGTTGGTGCAGAAAATGCTTGAATGAAAAGTAAACTGGAAATCGATAGAAAGTCAAAAGTGTTGCCATGTATGACCTTGTCTTGTGCTGACAAAATGATGTTAAACACGTAACCAACCAAGAGACTCAAACGTGGTCCTCAGATTTAGATATGTATTTAAAAAAAGCCCAGAGCAGTATCACTGAAGGGTTTACAGCCATCTACAAAGTCAATTCATAACAATTGGAATTATTATAATTTTGATTCTATAAGTACCCATGAAATCTAAACTCTCAGATAAAATGATCTTGAAAAAAAATGTCTTTTTTCGGCGATATCAAAGTATTCCTTCGACTTCTTCAGTGTATTTATATGCATTCCTGCTGGTAATAGAGAAAGGAAATACATAAAGAATGAACGAAAGAAGAAGAACTACTCTCGCTTTCCCCCTGATTGTATTTGGAGTGGAAAGGAAACCATATCGTGTAGACTTTTCATGATATGGAGTTTGCAAAGAACAAGAACTGTAAAAACAGGTGTAAATGGTCTTCTCTCAGTTTATGTTTATCTGCCTGTATGTTGTATTTAATGTTTTTTTTGTGTGTTAGATTCTAAATCTTAGTACGTTCCCAGTCTCCTTTGTGAAAGGGATTTGCTGAAGCTTAGAATCTGTGACTTGTTGAGAAAGGTAGTAGCTGCCTTCAGGATTTGATCTTGACTATTTTGAATCGGACCGTATTGATAGGCCAGGAACACTGGCTGCAAAAAAAAAGCTGTACATATCTTATAAACATTTTTTGACAGTAAAATATTGTCCTTAAGATCATAAACTCTCAGCTTGTGATTGAATTCCCACCATCAGCTAATTACAAATGAACTTTCAAAAGTAACGGCATCTGTGATTAGTTGAAACAAAATCTCGAACAAAACGCAAGCTAAAAGCTTTGTGATTACCACACCCTGTTTTCATAAATATTTTCAAACTCATACTCAAAAATAAATTTGATAATTGACTAAGACGTCACTTAAACACTGAAATTGTCTCAGAATGACTTTTAAAAACTAAAATCTCAACTCATCTTCGAGATTTCAATAGGAACATTCTCAACCTTTTCAGTCAAATCGAGAGGGAAACCTCGTATGTAATTCGCTGCCATTTACAACAATGTTTGGAACTATTTTTGTTCATATGGCACAAATATTGCCACGGAAGGATACAAAGTCACAATCTGAACACCGTCAGCTTTTTCTGTTGCAACATTTGGGGTGCATTTGACCGGAGTCGAATCACCAACCCCATACAATTTTTGTGTATTCCTACAACCAGAGCGAGAATATCTCTCGACTTGACGTAAATGGCCGAGCAATGTTCCCATTGCAAATATTTGAGTCGGCTGTCGTGTCGGAACGTCGCTCGACCATTTCCGTGAGGTTGTAAACTTATCTCGGAAATCAGTGTTGCAAATACACATAAATTTAATGTGCTTGGTGAATCCTCTGGTGAAATGCACCAGATATGTTACGAGGACCAATCGGAACAGCCTAGGCCATTACCGTCACTTTGAGAAAGAGACCTCGGATGTAATTCGTCGCCTCTGAGAGCTATATTCTGAACTTATTTCATTCATATGGAACAATATGGCGGCGGAAGAAGAAAACGTCACAGTCACGGCCTTTGCTGTCGTAACATATGTGGTGCAATATACGAAAGGTGAATCATCAAACACACCAATCTGATGCGTGTTCTTATAACTACTTAAGAGGTTATTTACGACCTAACGGAAATGGCCGAATATTGTTCCGATCGGGTTGTCGCCCAATCTCAACGTTGATATCCAAAATGGCGATTGTCCCATTTTGTCATCCACTTCGACGTTTTCCTTTTATATGTTTCCAAATAAAATCACACTCATTTATAGAATTGTTAAAATTTAAAATAAAGAAATCTATACTGCGAAGTTGGATGGCAAATCAGTAAATATTCACAACTATGCTGCTCTCAGCTGAAGTACGTCAGTGTTAAAAGCAATGAGGGGAGGTGCTGCAGGGGAGGATTCAGAAATATCGTTGGGAGGGGAGGGAGAGCGTAAACATGTAGACTAGGGGTATGTAGGACGAAAGTCCCAATTGGTGCACAGAGGCAACCCCCTCCCCCGCTCCTGTACTTTAAGCGTTTCCAAGGCATAATTTTAACCATCTAACTGTAAAGAAAATATACTGTCTATGAACTTACTCGACATCACCCCACACCAATCCGCCTTTTGTTTACTAGTGGCCGGAAAAGAAAATTTCATTTGATAACTTTTAAAACACTTCAACAATCTTGTATTTTCATACTAGGTACAGTCCGTTTTGCAAACGAGAGAGAGAGAGAGAGAGAGACAGAGAGAGAGAGAGAGAGAGAGAGAGAGAGAGAGAGAGAGATTTTAATTTTGTAATGCACCTAGTGCCTAACAAATGTTTCAGTTTATGATATCTTAGAATGTTACCCGTACTGTACACCGATTGGTCCCTCAGTTTTCCTGTATTCGCGTTCCAATTTATTGGAATCTGACGATGATGATATCTTAGAATGTTACCCGTACTGCATACCAATTGGTCCCTCAGCTTTCATGTTGACAAGTTCCAGTTTATTGGAATGTGATGATGATGAAATTTACATTATAATGTTCAGATGAACCTGGAGATACCAATTCCCTTACCATTCTGATCACGATGAATAATGAATGGAGAGGTAATGGAATGGACCACATGTGGATTTGATTTCTGACGATGACCAATTTAGATGCCATTTATTTATCTATTTATTGCTTTCTTTGCACATTAAAGTGAAATCATTGTAATTCCGAAGATACAGCTACCCAGTGTAACGCGCACTTGATGGTACTGAAAAAACTGTCTGGAATTTGTTTCCTTGCAATTAAATTTGTCTCTAGATCGACACAGTCTACCCACTGTTTCTCTTGCACACATAGAATAATCTGAGGATCAAATCATGACATTTTTAAAATGCTGATGAAAACGTTCGTATGGGGGAATTTTGTACCCAATTACAAGTTTTCTCTTTCAGTTGATGAGAGTGATTTTTTGTATACATTTAAAGGAAGGATGTTTGTAATTAATTGTAATTGACATGTAATTGGCATGTGTTCTTTTAGATTCCTAGAACCAATTGTTAGGAAAATTTATATTTGATTTGTTAGTTTTTGGATAATTTGGATTCAGAACGTTTATGCAAGTTGTGTATTATTTTCGTTGCTGTAGCTTATTACGGTATTTTCACATCACCAGGTATCAGGAAAGGCTAAATATTTGTAGTCATGTCTGCATTGGGCCCTAGTTGTTGTATCGTTCTCTTTTATGGTATCAGTTAGTCGCCTTTTGTGGCTGGGATCACTATTATTATTATTATTATTATTATTATTATTATTATTATTTTGATCTATTCACTTGTATTTGATTCTAGATATTACCATGGAATATAGTATATCACAAAAAGGATCTTTCTAAAAAGTGAAATAAAGAAAGAATGAACGAAAGAATTGTAGCAACTCTAATCCCTCCCTCCTCCCGTGTTTATTTCGAGTAGGAAGAAAAGTATATCATTTAGATTTTTCATGACACTGAGTTTGCAGATAACTAGAGCAACAGTGCGAGGTGTATGTGGTCTTTCTCTCAGTTTACAGTCAACGTTCTTCTCAGTTTTTAAACCTTATTACGTTCCCAATCCCTTTGCGACAGTGACGTGCTGAAACTTTGAGCCTGTGGTTCGTTCAGATGGGCGGTAGTTGTCCTCAGGACCAGCTCGTGACTATTATTAACCGGACTGTACTGATAGCCCGTGAACATTGATTACAAAAATAAATCAATGACTCACCTGAAAGAAACGATTATACCTTATTAATATTTTTGGCAAGTTAAAAGTTTCTTCTGGAGATCATAAACTCTGAACTAGAGATTGAATTAGCATTATCAGCCAATTAGAAATGAGCTTTCAAAAGTAGCGTCATCTGTGATTAGTTGAAACAAAATCTCAAACTCAAACGGAACCTGAGCAGTATTGTGATTGCCAGACCTAGTTATCGTAAACGTTCTAAAAGTCATACTCGAACTCTGAGTTTGATAATTTACTAAGATGTCATCCGAACATTGAGATTTTCTCACAATGGCTTTCAAAAGTTTAAACCTTAACTCAGCTTTCTGAGCTTTGATCAAAGTTTTCAATAGGAACATCCTCGGCGTTTTCAGTAAAATCGAGAAAGTAATCTCGGATGTATTTTACCGCCATTTAGAACTATAGTCTAACTACTTTTGTTCATATGGCACAACTATGCGGAAAGAGATAAAGTCACACACAATCTGAACACCGTCAACCCCTTCTCTTGCACCATATGAGGTGTACATAGCCAGATTCGAATCACCCAACCCATATAATTTATGTGTATTCCTAAAATTAGAGCCGATGATTGGAACTATTTTTGTTCACATGGCACAAATATGAGGCGGAATGTGACAAAGTCACAATTTCAACACGGTCAACCAATTCTGTTGCACCATATGAGGTGCACTTAGCCAGAGGCGAATCATGAAACCGATAAAATTTGAGTGTATTCCTAAATCTAGAGCCGATGTTATTTTTCATCTTCAAGGAAATGGCCAAGCGATGTTCCGCTTGCAAATATTTTAGTTGGTTTTTGCCCAGTCTCATCGTTGATATCCAACATGACGATTGTCCCAGTTTGTCATCCATTTGCGCGTTTTCGCTCCATATATTGCCAAATAAAATCACACTCATTGAAATAATTCTTAAAATTAAAATATATAATTATATACTTCGAAGTTTAATGCAAAATTTGGCAGAATGAACAACTGTACGTCAGTGTTAAAAGCGGCATGGGGAGATGTTGTATGGGCGGATCCAGCGATATCGTTGGAAAGGGAGGCGGTGCAGAAACATGTAGGCGATGGGTCCGTGGGACTAAATCCATAATTGGGGCCCGGAGAAAAAGCCCCCCTCCCCCCAAAAACTACTGCGTTTTAATCGTTTCCAGCGCATAACGTCAACCATCTAACTGTAAAGAAAACTTACTCCCTATGGACTCACACTTCTGTTTTGTACCCTCCTCACCGCACGATCCATCTCTGGTTTGGGTCTACTGATGGCCTGAAAAGAAAACTTCATTTGAGTAAATAATCCTGCATATATTCAGTGTTTTGATACAGCATGAGGTCCGTTTTTCAAAATGTGAATGAACGCAGAGGGGACGAGTACCAAATGACAGTTTTGTCTTATATATCTAGTTTATGCAAATAATTCAGTTTCTGATATCTTATAAAGCATAACAACTGTCACTTTTTTACCTTTTAGTCATTCGTCAGTTTACTTGGTTAAATTTACACGATAATGTTCAGATGAGCTTGGAGATAAAGCAGAAAATCAAATAGAGGGGGCATTTGTTGTTTCCTGGTTCGTTCCGCAATTACCTGTACTGTATACCAATGGGTTCCTCAGTTTCCCGTAGCCACGTGTCAGTTTACTTGAATTTGACAATGCTGATATTCATGCGATAATGTTCAGATGAACTTGGAGATAACAAGCGAATTGAGGTAGTTTTTGTTCATGGGTTGTAATATCCTGGTTTGGTGTGCAATTTCTTTTCCGTCATCATGATATTTGTTTCTTATAGCCAGCTGTCCCTTTTTTTTACCTCATTTTACATGGTTCTTTTCCTATTTCCACTTCGTCACTTTTGTTCGTTGTCTCCCCAAGTCAAAGCATTTCATGGGTAAACTGTCTACTTAATAAATAATCCTCTTTGAGTTTCCTATTTCTAAAAACAGAGGCAATAAAACTGATCAAGCTATAGTATTGCAAACGTTTAATATAAATACTCCAACTAAAACGTCGCAACTTAAGTACGAGATTTAGGTGAGATATTTTGCTCTTTCATAGAATACAAACACGGAAAATCAAAATCTTCGGAAACGCACGTGCGATCGATTTCTTTACCGTTCCATTTACGATGAATGGTGAATGGAATGGAAATGGAATGGACCACGCGAGGGTTTCTGACGATGGCCAATTATGATGTCATTTATTTATTATTTATTAATTTATTTATTTATTCAGAGAGAGAGAGAGAGAGAGAGAGAGAGAGAGAGAGTGAGAGAGAGAGAGAGAGAGATGGCAGTTTTAATATTTTGTTGCTTATTACTATTCCAAGTCAAAGCTCTCATTTTTTCACAGAAGATTCGTTTATTGCATAGCTTTTTCCAAAGGGAACTTTAAATCCGAAAATCTTCTGATTACAATCTATATTTCCTAAATGAAGTAAGTCTGGATAAACTCGACTTGTGTGATTTTGTAAGTCTCACTTTGCATCTTTGCATTTTACAGAAGTGAATGATTCCATTGTTTCAGTCCCATTTTCTCAGATATTAGTAAATGTTCACAAAACAAACTTAACCCGTCTTCCGCCTATTATCGTGCTTAGGTAGAACTAATATTAATAATAGTTTATGTATGTATGTATGTATGTATGTATGTATGTATGTATGTATGTATTGAGGTAGGTATGTAGGTGTGTTGTATGTATGTCTGCATGTATGTATGTATGTATGTATGTATGTATGTATGTATGTATGTATGCATTTATGTATGTATGTGTGTGTGTGTTTATGTATTTAGGTAGGTATGTAGGCATGTTGTATGTATGTATGTATGACTTTCTTTATTTCCTCTTCAAAAGAGATTTCATTCAGTTATTTTTCATTATTACACAATAAAGATAGGAACATAGTTTGACATTGATGGATTTACAACACACTAAACATGTAATATATATATATATATATATATATATATATTTATATATATATCACATAGTCGGTACACTTCGCCTACAGTGTGTGCAGTTTCATATTTTTTATATTATACGTGTGAACATATCACTTTATATGATTCTGATTGGTCCAAATAAGCCCATGAAATTATTGTGCACGATCCTCTTTACTGATTGGCTGGGATCGTGGGAAAACGTTTTTAACCCCGCCTTCTGGAATGTTTTGTTTTGAATGAACATTTTTGGCGGCCATTTTTTAACTCGACTCGAGAAAGGAAACTGAGGCAAAATTGTCTCGGCTGTCTGAATATGAATATGTTACCCCCACAGGGGTTTGTTATGTCATGTTTAACAATATCATCATAAGAAAAATGGCGTAAAACTACAAGACAAGAACAACAATAAGAAGTAAAACTAAGGGTATTGCTTATTGGGGGGGGGGGCGGCGGAATATCTGTAACATAGATATAGAATCCATCGTATATACAAGCGTGGTTTAAATGGTAACTTAAAGAAGTAACTAAACTCACCTCTGTTCACAGAAGAATCTGGACATAAATGGGTCTCCTTACTGACAGAACTTTATCCAACCACTGCATCTTTACGTTGTATATATGGGATGTAAATCCGACACGAAAAGAAATTTGTTGACGTCTTCTGTACAGTCTATTGTTCCAAATCAAATACTGCAAATATCCGGTCACAAATGCATTGCAGTAAATGTGGGAATTTTTGCATCCAGTAATCCTATTTCACATGAAGATCGCAACAATGTAACGTTTAGTTCTGAAAGTGACATTTTAGGGTAAACATGTACTCTACTGTAGGCCTACTGTACTGTGTACCGTATCAAACAATGTGGCAGCATCACATCGCATTGATCATTCTGTTTTGAAAAATGATTTTGTCATTATAAAATGTTCTGTTTATTCGGATGGAAGCTTTTTCTTTGATTTATAGTTTGTAAAACAGAACAATCTACTTTTACCAGTTCAGCTTTGTTTGGGACTATATTTTATGCACAACAAATGAAAGGTGCACCGTCTGTCAGAATGAACGAAATTATTCATTCTTCTTTCTATCTAAATTATTTCCACTGGAATAAAAACTATGTGATAAAAAGAATCTCAAATGGGTAATGATTTAATATTAAATTTATGAAACTCGTTGAATAATGTCTGCTTTTGCTCGCCAAGGCTCGCAAAAGCTGGATATTATTCAACTCGTTTCATAAATTCAATATTAAATCATTACCCATTTGAGATCCTCTATATATAAATATATATATATATATATATATATATATATATATATATATATATATATATATATATATATATACGAAAGTAAAGAAAATATAATATCTAAACACATGAGTGAGAGAACTCATTGCAGACGAAATATATAAGCAACAGAGATTAAGAGAGGGAGAATGAAAGAAACTGGAATTATTTACATTCGACTGGAACGATTTAGATGGATTATCACGTTGCCTCTCACTTAGAACACTTGTGAATAATTTATATGATAGAAATGAAATGGGTCCATTTCCCTAATATACTGAACAAGCATAATTTCAAGTTCATTTGTTCTTCTGTACATTGTGTCTATTCCTTCAGCTATCACACACATGAATGCCTGCCATGATTGATCATCATGTGTGTGTGTGTGTGTGTGTGTGTGTGTGTGTGTGTGTGTGTGTATTTAGGGAGGTAGGTAGGTAGGTATAATAATAATAATAATAACTTTCTTTAACGAGGATAACACATTTGGTCATGCCTGACCCATCTGCCATGTGGTCCTCAGTTCTTGTAATTGGCTACGTTTAAAAAAAAATACAAGACCATGCACATAATCAGGTATCGTCGCTCACTTGTTCATACATATTTAACATAAATGACTGTGTGACTATACTGGGAAATATATACACATATGAACAATATTCAATACACAGGTACACACATTTCAGCATAAGTCGTACGTATTATATATATCGAATAATATCTGGACATATCATTTATGGATATTATGATAAAGTTTTCTATTCAGAGCTTTTAATATGTCATTACAGCTGGTCAAGAAAGAATTTCTTTAATGATCTTTTAAAAGAAGCAAGGGAACTTGAATTACGTATCCTCAGTGGTAAGGAACTCCATACAGTAGGTGCCGATACAGTAAATGAGCTTTTGTAATGATTTGTTTTCGACCACGGAATCTGGAGATCGTTGTTAGTCGTCGATCGGAGATTACGTTCAGTATTCGATGATCTTAGTTCATTTAGGTTAGAGATATAATCAGGAGAAAGACCGTTTAAAAACTTACATGTCATGATTCCTTTAAAATAAAGAATACGTTTTTGTATAGGTAGCCATTGCAGACGTGAAAACAAAACATTCGAGGGAGTCATAACAGGAAGTTTCAGTATTATTCGGGCTGCCCTTTTCTGGAGTTTATCAATTCTGGACAGATTATAATTGTATGTGTTTCCCCTTATAGTACAGCCATAATCTATTAGTGGTAGTATATAACCCGAAAAATAAAGTTCAAGTGATTGGGGAGGCAGAAATTTCGTGTAAGTTCACCTGATTCTACTGCTAGTAGCCATTGGTCTATAAGTTTTGTCAATGCAGTTTGATATGAATGATTCTGTCGAAAACCTGATTGTGATTTATGGAGGAGTTAGTACTTTTCAAGATATCTGAAAATATGCTTGCTGACATGTTTTTCAATAATTTTTTTAAAGTACTGATATAATAAATATGGGTCGATAGTTGGATGGGTAATTCTTTTCATTTCCCTTATTAATTGCGAATACTTTTGCTAACTTCAATAACTACGGGAATTTATAGGAAGTGATACTATAGTTAATTATTTCTTTCAAAAACTATGAGGTTGATAAAGCCGACATTTTCAGAGTTTTGGGGTGAATTCCATCTAGACCAGCTGATTTGTTTGTGTCAAGTTTATTGAGAATATCAAAAGTGTCATGTATTGTTATTATGGGAATGTTGAAACTGACATGATCGGGCACCCTTTCATTCACGAATTTAATAAGTTTGTCTAAATTAGACTCTATAAGATTAGACCTGTCAAGGGTTTGGGAGATATTAGTAAAAGAGAGGTTCAGTTGATTTGCAATATCGAGATCATCAGTATAACTAGTGCCATCAACTGTAATTTCACATGGAGCTAGAGGTGCAGGTTTCGTTGAAGTTAGATTTCGCAGGTGATTGCAGATGGATCTGTTATCGGAGTTTGATGTGATGGCTTCTTTGATAAAGGAGCGTTTGTGTTTTACAATGAGTGATTTGACTTTGTTCCGCCACAAACGATAGTTTGTAAAGTCTTTATATTTATGGTAGTAGCTTCGTTTGCGTTGTGCCTCCGCGATTTCATTGGTATACCATTCTGGTTGTTTTGATCGTTTAATTCTTTTGATGCGTATGGGGGCGTGTTTATTTAGGATAGTAAGAAGACAGTGGTTCCAGATAGACAAGTCATAATCAGGGTCCAGAGAAAGTTACTGAGTTGATGTTTTGTGATAGTTCGGTGAGAAATTCATTTTCAGCAAAAGTTTTTCAAACATCTGTATTGCATGCAGGAGTGTTAGTTATTTTTCTCCTGCGTTCTGTTGCTTACGAGTTGCACATATAGGATAGCGACCACTAATAGGGAAACATGGTACGTTTAACTCATAGAGATTGGTAGGATGAATAGTGTAGATGTGGTCGATCAGAGTAGAAGTACAGGCTGTTACTCTTGTTAAGGTCGTGTAGTTGTATCATATGTAGACATTTAGTGTTAGTATCAGAGAGGAAATCGATGGTAAAGTCTCCCATGATAATTACTTCATTGTTGTAAGATAAAGCAGCCTATAACTCAAGTTCAAATTGGTCAGTCCATGATGAGAGGGAGTTTGGGGGTCGGTAAGCTGAACAGATATAGATAAATTGACTATTGAGGAAACTTAACTCGATCCATATGATTCTACAGTAGAAATGTCAAAATCTGTTTTTCTCTTGTATGTTATTTGAAACGTACATGACTATCCCTCCTCCTATGCCTTGTGGTCGATCTCGTCTTTCCAAAGGAAAGTTGCTAATAGAGATAGCACAGTCGGGTACATTACAATGTAGAAACGTTTCACATAGTCCAATTACTGCAAGGTTGGTTCAGTTTATCGATCTTTGGTAAGATGTGTTTTACACTGAGGTTGATAAGTTGCAAACCTTTCTTTTTCAGACCAAAGGATGTACAGTTTACATTTTTCTCAGTCGTTGAGGGAATGAAGACAGATTTATTAGTTATTCCCGAGTCTGCGGAAGAGACCTTATAACCTTGGCATGTACAATTAGAATTATTACTTTGGACAGAGAGACAGTGGGAACAAATATCTCCAAAAACATGATACTTATTATTGACCAAGGTATACGTATTATAATCATTGTACCTAGACGGACATACCTAATGGTTATAATTATAGTTAGGTACGCCACGTCTGTCATGTGCGTATTGTTGTATGATCTAAGGGTCACTTTTCCAAGGCCTTGTATTACGTTCGAGTCTGCCTCTATAACCATGTCATGTACTCTGTGTATTATGCTGATGTTTCTGTTCCCACCCATTATGGGCTTGCAATGCAAGTCTGGGGCTTTTCTGTTGCCTATGTTGGTATTGCGGAGTTGGGTAGTGCTTACTCACGTTGGTAGGTGTTGTTTTGAGTATGTATGCATTGAGTATGTATGCATGTATGTACGTATGTATGTATGTATGTATGTGTGTGTGTGTGTGTGTGTGTGTGTGTGTGTGTGTGTGTGTGTGTGTGTGTGTGTGTGTTAGGGTTTAACGATACATCAGCAAATGACGGCTATATGATGCCGATTAAAGGTTAAGTTCTGTGAGAGACGAGAGTGGAAGAATATCAGCTAATAGTTTTTTGTTTTATAAATATGTCAATCAAAAATTATCACTTAAAACTGTTTATCCTCTGTTTAATTGTTTAACGGCTTAAACGGGGAGCTAGATGAAGATAAAGCCTTCATGTCTGCAGACTCGCTATTAGCGCTTTAATTACAAAATAGGAAAACTTACAATTTAGAATCTGTTCGGCTTCATAAACACCTTGATATTTTTCCGGGAAGGTTATATTTTTTGTTCTTTCCGCTGGGGTCCCTGGGATGGGTTCAAAGGTCAGCTGTTGAGAAGTTGCATCATAATTAACAATGTTTCTTTCAAACTTAATGCGTGCAGTCATAGCAGGAGGACATGCTATACGTATGACTGATTTTGCATTATGACCCCAGGGTGTCCGTCTTGGGGTGAGTTCATAAAACGTGTGAGGAGCAGCGTTGCCGAGCCATCGAAGTACTGTATATATTGTTTTTAATGTGCCAAAGTTGTTCAAGTTTCTAATGTTATCAAGTTAAAATGATGGGGTTGAAGAAATTAAGACAAACTGGTAAATAGGAGTATCATGAAATTTCGATATTTGAAATTTGAATTGCACTTGTTATGTACAGAACAACTATATAGTTCGGTCAAGCGGTCAAGGTCACTGACATTGGTTTCGAAAATGTTTCAGACGTTATTTATGAATATACCTATTTTATCGTTTGTCGTCACAGCTCATAGGATTTGCATTCTCTAGCCTCAGCTCTTCATATGCAAGTTTTGCAATTCTACCTAGCTACTTATATAATACCCGAATGCAATCATTTCTCAGTAAATGATTGGTCTGCATACTTTGTGAATTGCCTTTACATACGTGTAAATTCCTGAATGGTTATGTTTTGCTGTTGTCTTCTTTTATTCCAGTGTTCTGTTCTTCCATATGTGTTCATTCTTTTCCTTTGGCAACGAGTCTCTGTTCCCCCTTCGGAAGACCTTGTCAAATTTTATTTAACGGTCACATAGTATCAACGGCCATTCCCATCCCCCAAGTGAAATTTCTTCTACAAAGGTAACGCATTAAATGGTCACCTGGTTCCTGCGGTCAGCAGCCAGGTGTTTGTAACTAAGCAATGGTTTCTTACTGCTGAATGTGCACTGTACAGTTTCGCATTTTGGATAAAGTTGGAATTGTAAAGCAAAAGAATATCCATGTTTTTCTCACTAGTTATTCTGTCTATTTAAAAAGACAATTAACATTTTAGGTATTGTTTAAAGAACGTTTCCCTTTAATGTAGTATATGATTGATGGGTGTAATTTAGGTTATATAGTATACAGCTTGGCCTCACTTCAGATGTGAACTTATCAAAAAACTGATTGCTCCGGTTGGTAATTTTCACTTCCTGTTATTGTCTACTCTGGCAAATTTCGTTTTCTCTATTTTGACAACCTATTATTATTTAAGTACTTAAGACCTTTTGCTGGACAACATTCTGTCATAGTTAATTTGGAATGAAGACAACCAGCAGGAGTACGAGAATTTACTAGCACGCTCTATTTATTATTTAGAATGTATTCGACGATTACTCTAGTCCACTCAAATATTTGGAATGATAGGATCGTAACTAGGCCACCCTTGGTACTAACTGGACCACTGATGTTTCTAATGTTTTAGTACTTCTATTCTACATCCTGTATTAGGCCATTCTGATATTTGGAATGTGTCATAATGATTTGCCGTTCATTATGCTACAAGTGGCCCAGAAATAAGGCCTCACTATCATCCAGGGACTTGGTGTTTTTTGGGGTTTTTTCATGATGTATTAGTGAAGTGCCCCAGCAATGTTCACATACCAGCGATATACTGATTAATACTATTTCAATAGTCAACTTTGTTGACGCAGTACTAATGAGTGTTCTCGGCACGAAATTTAAGTTTTGTTTTCACGCCGATGATACTGGAGTTTTCAGCAACCGACCGATCACTTGTGATCAAGTTTGTTTTCACGCAGAAGTGCGTAAGTGTTCCAGCAACCAATCACGTTTGATTAAGAAACATCTTTTATAAACAACCACCTAAATTGGTTTTTTAGACAAATTTGTAAATGGGCTGGAAAAATATCAGTGTGTGGTAAACAAATCCACATTCTACGCACTCTACCGTCGATTTGTTTTTTTTAAATACTTTTACAAGTGTGCCAGAAAATCTGATCCCCATCTGAAGTAAGCAAGAATTCGCCATTTGTATATTACGTTGTAATAAACCAATTTATCACATGACGCAAACCTTTATTATTAAAGTCATGAAATGTGATAAATAGAGACTATCGACATTTTGTGAGTAGTTATAGGGAAATAATTCACGAGAGAAGTGGAAACATTGTATCAGAATGAGTAGCAATACATAATGCTTCAACTTCATGAGTGATATATTTCCTTACTTTACTCGAAAAGTATGTTTGTTTTATAATGTATATTTTAAAGACAAAAACCTTCAGTTTGCACGGATTTGTTTCTCCGGTCTGTGTCAGTGCTATTAACGGCTGCATCGGTAAAAAGAAGTTCAGAAATTTTACAATAGTTTTAGGTCTGCGACTTTTTACAAATTTAGATTATATATATATATATATATATATATATATATATATATATATATATATATATATATATATATATATATATATATAGTCGCTAACACATTTTTCTTGCGCGGATTAATATAGTATACATTGCAATGGTAGGAGATGCAAATAAAACACAGAATTCATAGCGCGACATCATTATACAACAGACTTGAATGATTGTGAATTTGCTCGTAAGGATTTGGTTTCTATTTTAGTCTATTTCTCCCTTCGTGAATTTTTGTGTGTTGGCAAGCTTGTACTCTATTTCGATAACAGGCGCTACACCAAAATTTCGATTTTCACTTAATTTCGGTTTGCAGTCGACGCTAATCGATGTTTGGTTTCTCTATTATTTTTAGATATTTTTATCATTGTGATGACTGTAGTAATCAAGACTTTTTGTTAAAAATATGTACCGTCTGTTGTTGTTGGTAACAGGTATACGATACTGTATGTGTGACACATGTTATCGAATACCAACAGGTCGTGTAACTTAAGTCACTGACAATTTGCATGATTCATTAATTTATATTATAAACTAATTATAAAAAATTTCATGCTTGAAGCATATATTTTGTTATTTGGGGTTCATTTTTAAGCATTATTAATTAGATACATGCATACTAGATGGTCCATTGATGTAGAGAGAGAGAGAGAGAGAGAGAAAGAGAGAAAGAGAGAGCTTGGTTTATCGTTTTACATCACATCAGCATAAGTAGGTTATTTAGTGAAGAATAAGGTACCTTGCCCAAGGATTAACCATAGCAGCCGATTCTGGCTGATCTGATGGTGGGATTCGAACGCGCACCCTTTTGGTCGTGAGGTCGGCACGCTAGCCACTGTGCGACCGTTGCTCCTTCCTCCACATATACGCCTTCTATGACATGCACAGTGGCTAAAATAAAATTAAGAGTATCGGTCAATTAATAAAGGATTGAGGGGGACAATTTAGCACAAGGGAAGACACGATTCCTCACCTTTCGGTATTTCCAACCCTTCTGACGTGTCCGTGTTTTGTCTCCTGCTGAAAAACTTACGCCAGTTTTAACAAAAAAGGATCGGTCTTCAAAACATCTCAACAGACCTTGTTCAGTTCATTGCATGTTGAAGAAATTCGATACTTGTTCTTTCGAAGAATTAACAAGTTCCAGGACGGAAGTTGCCGTTCATGTCGTCTTCAAAACATCTCAACAGACCTTGTTCAGTTCATTGCATGTTGAAGAAATTCGATACTTGTTCTTTCGAAGAATTAACAAGTTCCAGGACGGAAGTTGCCGTTCATGTCGTCTTCAAAACATCTCAACAGACCTTGTTCAGTTCATTGCATGTTGAAGAAATTCGATACTTGTTCTTTCGAAGAATTAACAAGTTCCAGGACGGAAGTTGCCGTTCATGTCGTCTTCAAAACATCTCAACAGACCTTGTTCAGTTCATTGCATGTTGAAGAAATTCGATACTTGTTCTTTCGAAGAATTAACAAGTTCCAGGACGGAAGTTGCCGTTCATGTCGTCTTCAAAACATCTCAACAGACCTTGTTCAGTTCATTGCATGTTGAAGAAATTCGATACTTGTTCTTTCGAAGAATTAACAAGTTCCAGGACGGAAGTTGCCGTTCATGTCGTCTTCAAAACATCTCAACAGACCTTGTTCAGTTCATTGCATGTTGAAGAAATTCGATACTTGTTCTTTCGAAGAATTAACAAGTTCCAGGACGGAAGTTGCCGTTCATGCCTTCCCTTATTTTATTTTGTTACATGTTGGACACCCCTACTCCCACCACCACACAGCACTCTACACTCTTAATTTTCTTTGTAATGAACCCTATGATGACCAGTACCTTTAAAGAAACTGCATTTTTTAAAAAAGAGTTCTTATTCAAAATTGTGACTAAAAATACGAGCACGATATATTTATTATTTCAATGTGGCTTACATAAATGTATTAAAAAAGTAAAAAATAAAAGAAAATTTAACATACGCCAAGATCGCGCTTCTGCGTTTGAATATAGAATTTGTTACCTGGTGACTTTTTGCTGACTACGTGGGCAGTTCGAATGAATAATGGTGAATAATTGTTATCTCCGTTCTCTATAAACCTTTAATCCCAAAATAGATCAACGGAACGAGATAATGAAGATCTTTTCTGTCTATATGACCTTGTTGGTTTGAATTCTACAAATAACTGCTAAATCTACACAAAGGAACGTCATACTCATCTCGCATTTTGTAATAAGGTACTTTCGTGGTATTTATGCTATATAGAAGAGGTGATGTTTGATTTCCGTTTCGAAACCAAATTTCAGCCTATGGAGGCCATCAACAATATTGCGGTGATTCTATCGGCCATGCCATCTGATTTACTCTAGGCTAAAACAATGAAATATCACGGCAGATAGGTGCAGACTCGAGTATCTCCTTACTATCATTTGACGATCTCTTTAGAAACGATTATAAAATTAGTACTGAGTGGGCTACTGATAAACAATTTAATGGTTATACTTCATCTCTAACAAAGTAACAAAACAAGTACTTGTACATGCCACTGTTATGTATCTGATGACTGCTCCCACATTATCCGGAGAGTGATATATATATATATATATATATATATATATA
>JAECUM010070659.1:0-14987 GCA_016617855.1 Megalonaias nervosa | reverse complement strand
GCTGTGAGCCTTTATACTGAGAAGACATTTTCCTAATATGTACCTGTAATTTCCTCAAACAATCCAATTTGTTAGATAATTTAAAATTAGCAGAATGCGTATCATTGCCTTTTTTAATGTGGTATCATCATTAACTAACGCACTGCCATTTTCTTATATCTAGAACAGAGGCGTCCAACCTACGTTTGGCTGGGGGCCAAAACAGATAAAATGCTTAAGGTCATGGGCAGCTGTTCCTTATCACTAATTATGCATATTAATTAAAATACACATTTTCAGAAGGACTGCCCACATAGCCGCGGGCCAAACAATGTGAAGGACTGGGCCGCATCCTGCCCGCTGGGTGCACACGCCTGACTTAGAATATTGCATTCATCACAATCCTTTCTGCTTTCTGTTCCCCCTCTCCTCACAACGGGCCCCGATTGGCCGAGTGGTCTAAAGCGCTTACCGTTACGGATCACTGCCATCTCACCTCTGTCTGCGTGGGTTCGAGTCTCGGATTCGGCCAATGTGGGTATGTGAGAAAGCTTGCCAATAGCTTCTCATGAGTAGTGTAGTGGGGCGATAGGGGGCATATGAAGCCAAAGAAAGAAAAACAGTCTGGCCCTGTATGGGGCACAGATTTATAGGGACAGAAAATCACCCTGGGCCTGTATGGGGCATATGGGAATTTTGTATAGCGACAATAGGAATGGAACAGGTAGGGTGACGTCACGGTACAGGACACTTGCAACAATGTAGCAAGTCGCTGACCTAAATACGCTAATTATGTTGGCGGTGTTCATAAATTTGCATAATTATAATGATGCTATAAATAGTTATAATCAAGGAAAAGACTGGATGTGACTAAAAGTAACGCTAAAATTACGAAATTGTCCCAGAATTTAACGGAGACTAAACATGTCCCTGAACATTAGGTTACATTGGTTTAGACTAAAAGTAGTACTAAAATTACGACATTGTCCCGGACTACAGTGGAGATTGAGAAAATCTGGAAGATTAATATTCAAATGACTGTGAGTAAGAGTAACGCTAAAATTAAGAAATTGTCCCAGAATTTAACGGAGACTGAACATATCCCAGAAGATTAAATTATATTTGTTTAGTCTAAAAGTAGTACTAAGATTACCAAAATGTCCCAAACTCTAGTGGAGACTGAGAAAACTCCGGAAGATTGTATTCAGATTGCCGTGACTTAAAATATTGCACTAAATTTCCAAAAAATTTAGCGGACTTGAATGGAAACTGATAACTAGCCAGATGTTTTGGTTGTCAGAAATGGCAAAGACAAAGTGTAGCACTAAATTCTGAAATTGCACCGGACTTTAGCGGAGACTGAAAATAATCCATAGATAAATTTCAAAAATGTTACCAAGACCTAAAGTAGTACTGAAATTATTTAAACTCATACCGACCTTCGCGGAAACTGAAAAATTGTAAATAAAAAATTAAAATAAGCGATACTATAGCGTCAATGGGAATTAGCATTACGGGACCCTACTTTGTACTATAGCGTCAAGATTTATAGCGTCAAATGCCACACCCTGGGACACTATAGCGTCAATGGGAATGTTGTATGGGAACAAAAGGAATGGTACAGGTAGGGTGACGTCATGGTACTGGACACTTGCAACAGAGAATAATGTTTTTGTGAGTTAAACATAACTTATACAACAACCAAAAAAATTTTTTAGGCAAGAAAGAATAAATCTTTTCGAGGCAGTGGAGTGGCCCTGAACAGGGTCTTTGTCGCGAATGCATAAAACACACCACATATACTATCAACACAAACGGACGCGAGCGCATAAAATACACACATCTACTATCCACACGAACGGACGCGAACGCATAAAACACACCACATCTACTATCTACACAAACGGACGCGAATGCATAAAACACACCACATATACTATCCAAGCAAACGGACGCGAACGCATAAAATACACACTCTACTATCCACACAAACGAAGGAAGAGAAGAAAAAAACACCACATCTACTATCCACACAAACGACCGCGAACTCATAAAACACACCACATATACTATCAACACAAACGGACGCGAACGCATAAAATACACACTCTGCTATCCACACAAACGAAGGAAGAGAAGAAAAAACACCCATATATACTATCCACACAAACGAACCAGAACGCATAAAACACTCACATATATACTCTCCACACAAACGAATGAGAATGCATAAAACACACACACATTATACTATCCACACAAACGTACGAGAATGCATAAAACACACTATATATACTATCCACACAAACGAACGAGAATGCATAAAACACACACATATATACTATCCACACAAACGCTAAGCGAACACATAAAACACCACATATACTATTCACACAAACGCTACGCGAACGCATAAACACCACATTATCTACTATCCACACAAACTCTAGGCGAACGCATATAACACACATTCTACTATCCACAAAAACGCTAGGCGAACGCATAAAACACCCATATATACTATCCATACAAACGAACGAGAACGCATAAAACACACACATACATTCTATCCATACAAATGAATGAGAATGCATTAAACATACACACTATACTATCCACACAAACGAACGCGAACGCATATAATACACACTATACTATTCACACAAACGGGAAGAAAAGAAAAATACACCCATATCTACTATCCACACAAACGTACGGGAACGCAAACACACACACAAACACACACACACACACACACACACACACACACACACACACACACACACACACACACACACACACACACACACACACACACACACACACACACACACACACACAGCAAAGGAGTGAGTGTTTATAGTCACACTACTCTACATTCACACAAATTGGCAAATTGAATAGTCTCTCTTTTCTAGAGATCTGGTTAGCCCTGAGAAGGGCTGTTTTTCGTCTAACTCCAAATTCACCTGGCTAATGGTGACACCTTCCTGGCCTGGCATCACACGCACAACGTCTGCTCCAGTCATTCTCCCAATTGACGTGTGTGGTTGGGAGCGAAGAGGGAGGTTGACTGGCTTCACTCTCCCAGTCTTCACTTTCAGGGATTCTGAAGACTTCCTTCTGTCTTTTATACCAGAGTCGAGGATGTTGTTGTTGTAGCTGTGGCTGTGGTTGAGGTAGCGGTACTGTTTGTGGAGGTGTCCTCACCTCAGGTTTGACCTTACACTGAGGTCTCATTATGAGTTGAGGCAGGATCCCTCGCTTCTTTTCCTTCTCCTCTTCTTTCTTCTTTTTTTCCTCCTCTTCCTCAAGTCTATCACTTTCTGTAACGGCCTCCATGGCCAGCTCATCCAGGAGTCGCCTGGCACACTCCAGGTGCATTTGGAGTTCAAGCAATTTAGCAATTCTGCTATTCATTTTCAGTGTTGATACGTCAAGGATGGGTAGGCAGACTGACAATCGCGTCGCTTTATATCCCTGGAGCACGGTCGTGAAGGAAAACATCCCCTGGCGCCAAAACTTACCATCACATCAAACGCGCGGACCTAAAAGAAACACACACATTGACTTTTTTTACTTACAAGCACAAACACACACAATCCGACAAAACAGTAACGAAGTGCTTATAGACACACTTCTATTTTTTTTAAAAGACACAAACACACAAATTTGTTTTGGCAATTGAATTAGTATCTCTTTTTTAGAGTATTGGGGTAGCCCTGAAAAGGGCTGTTTTTTGTTAACGGGGAGTAATGGCAATCTTTTTTACTGTCTAAGATTGCGTCCTCGTCTGGCGGCAGGCTCTTCTACAGGATAAGGCCTGCTTCTGCGGAAAGAGAAGGAAAACTCTTTGGTGTCTACTCGACAGTCAACAAAACCTCTGTCTGGTTCTTGCTGCTGCTGCTGCTGTTGCTGCTGCTGTTGTTGTTGCTGTTCTCTCTGCTTCTGAAGTCTGTACTTCTCTGTCCATTCTTCGTGTTCTTTCTTGATTTCTTCTCTGAAAACCTCTTCTACCAGGTCTTGGGCTATTGCTAACATCCTGACATTCTCTATCTCTTCAGGCTTCGGTATCAGGTTTAGCCTGACACGATGTAAATTGACGTAAGCGTCGTTCAGCTTAGCTAGTCTGGAAGGCATGTTCATAGGTTGACGAGTCAACAGTGGATGGCTAGACTGGAGACCGACCCGCTTTATATGGTTCAAACACGGACGCGATAGAAAACATCCCTACTGAATTTTTGTTGAGTCGGAACGTTATGATAGCTCATGTCATGGTGAGGGATAGAGAGAAGTCAAAGAGCATATATTCACAGTGGTTTTTTGGAAAACAAAAGACAGACACATTTTTTTCTCTTCAAAACACAACATTTTTTATTCAACAAACAACTAACAAGTAACAAGTAACAATAATATCAAACAAATTATTTTTGACAAGGTTGACAACGTTGTGAAATCATGTGCGATTTCCACTGATAGAAGTCATGAGGCCACTGATGTACACTACGTTTCCTAGCTAAAGACAAAAGAGAGCCATAACGGTCACAAGACCATCTATCTACTTTCTCATCATTTCTAGAAGAGTGACGATCAAAATAAGACACTAAATGTTCTAATGGATATCCAAGACTGCGTTGATGAAGAAAATGCACACAATATTGTCCACATACCATGTAATCTGTGCCTTGTAATTTCGCGTTATTGAATCGTGTCTTCTGGGCATTTCTTCTCATAAAGTCAATGATGTCGTCTTCCAAAGGTGGTAATCCATACCAATCAAAATATTCCACACAATCCTCTTGAGGGAAGTAAACGGCTACCCAGTGGGTTCCTGGGAGGTGACTGTCGTCCCTGTTGATGACATAAGCTTGATGGTCTTGAGGTTTGCGATGAGGTAGATCAGCTTTAGCACACACGACAGGATTCCAAGAAGCAGTATACGAACTATTGTTCAAAAGGTAATAAAGTTCTTGTCATCGCAACTGACTTCGATCTTAGACACCCTGTAGTGCTTAAACTGGAAAGGATTCTGATCGTGGGTTCCTTTGAGGGCTGCGTTGCTGACTTTACCAACGATTAAACGTTTGGGTAACTGTCCTTGGAACAGATGATCTTCGATCTTGGATCGGAGTACAGTAGCAATGGTGAAAGTTTTCACTTCTACGCGTCGTATCGGATACTTGGCGGTTGTTCTGCTCAATGTGTGACTGATGTCGTTTCCCGCTTTAGGCAACACTTCTACGCGACGCACGTAAAGTCTGGCTTCTTGGATGATGATTTTTTACTCTTTGGCATGAGCCATCAAATGGAAAGAGACACTGCTGCGATTGAGTCTCAGGTGAATATCCACTCCGGTGAGCAAATACGTGTCTTGCAATCACATGTCCAAATGCAAACGATCCAACAGTTTTAAACTACGACCTTGCAGGATTTTCTTTCGACGGTCGTTAAAGCCCACATTGTGAGGATCGTCATCTGCTGTCAGGGCCGTGTCGTTAAACTTGTTTTCGCCTGCGGTGTGAGGTTTCCAAACCACGCAAGCATCCAGATGATTGTTCTTAGCCTCTTTTCCGTACGTCAAGAGATTTTCCAGGTACGCTCGGTAAGGGTAAGTATCCCTGCTACTGCAGACCAGTTTGTTATTCAAGTACAAATCCACTTCGCTGAACAAGGAATGCATGAAATTGTTGACGGAAGCTAATCTAGCATTGGCACCCGGATTGGTGTTGTCGGTTTTGATCACTTTCAGTTTCAGGTACAAGTAACTGCTATTCAGATCGAGATAATCTTCGGGCTGTCCTTTGATTTCAAACTCGATGGGAGCTGAATCCGTCAAAGAGGAGACGGGATGAAATTTGACCCATTGGGATTCTTGCATCGTCATCATGGTTGGTGGCATGCAAACAGATCCAGTTCCGATTTGGAACAGGAGCAAGACTCTCGGTGCATCATTTTCTCTGATTTAATAATCAAAAAAGTCTAAGTCTCGGACGGTTTTTCTTTTCTTAGTCTTTCTAGTTCTGGGAGTGTGAAGCCCTCTCAAGGGGTGTCTTCGTCGTCTTTTTCTGCCTTGTCCTTGCTGTGTCGTCAGGGAAGCAGGAATGCCTGACTTGGCATCGCCCAGAGCATTTATAGGAGTTTCTCGTCGGCCCAAAATGTCTTTGCCCGTTTGAAGCAAGACATTTTTGCCTGCTCTGAAGAAAGCTTCTTTGGGGTTTTGTTTCTCAGTGATGACATTTTGGAGAAATTCTTTATCTTGCGTCAACGCGGCATCTTTCAAGGCGTGCAATCCCCGTGTCACCATCGGTTTCAAAAGGGGAACCACTGTACGAAAAGCCGATTTTAGCATATCTCCTAAACCATGTCCTCGTTGTCGAGCGACTCCTTGGTACACATAATACATGACTGACAAAGGGTTAGAGTAATCGTTTTCGAAAATGGAGTTTCACTGTGACTTTCACTTTGGTGAATGCAATATTTTGTCCCAGATCTCCTTTTATAGTAATGTTGACAGTGTCGAAACACGACTTACTGACGGGCAAATAGTGGGGGTGTACAAATTCGCGGTGAACGTGATAGGTGTTTCCACCTTCCTCGTCGGCATTCGTGGCAGAATCCACTTTGAAAGGAATAACACGCAGTTACGGTACGGAGGTGTGTCCCACCACGTTGTACTCCGCCACATCGGAGTACACAAAAATCAAATTCAGTCCTTGGTTCATTTCTACAGGGAATCGAAAATATTTCGCAAATTCCGAGTTACTAGTAATGGTTGGTATTTCGGTTTTCACCTTGATCAACTTAGGGTCTCCATTCAAAATGTCATACAATTCAGGACAAAATGCAATGGCCAATACTTTGTCCTCTGAAAATTTGATGAGTAGGCGACGAGCTATTTTCTGGTATTCGATCGTGACACTTTTTCTAGTTTTCTCCAAGACTTTACCAAACATGGCATTGAACCTGTCAGCAATGGTGTTCACCAAATGTTGACCACTAAAATAATAGCCTGGGGTACTGTTCAACCGATAAATAGTTCGTTTAGTTTTTGGGTCTTGTGATTTCATAGAGTCACTTACACTGGTGCGTTCATCCAAGGCTTGTTGCACTTGCTCGTCATGAACTTCTACCGTAAAAGTGTTTGATTTTCGACGATGTTTTTGATTTGCGTTGGGTGAATCATTTCCACTAAAGCCACTTCCCAATGGGCTTCGTGATCCAATTGGATGGCCTGAGGTAATCTGGCCGTGTAATAGCACAAAGTGTTATTGGGAAACACCTCCATGGAACTATCATTGGGTAACGTTAAGTCAAATTGGTTATTATAATTCCACAGTTCTAGTGTCCGAGGGGTCACTGGAAGTCAGAGGAGTGTCTAAAAGAGGATTCTTGTGCTTGGATTGGTGACTGTTGGAAGGGGGACTGACGTTGGATGCAAGGCTCGCGTTGTTGTTCTCGTTCGAGGAATATTTCAGGGACGGATTGGAAAGAAGGTAACCGATGCAACTGCTGAGTAAAATGGTCCACAATTGTTTGTCTCCTTGTTGCAAACTCAAATTGGCAATGGCAGCACGGATGACACAATACACCACAAAGATTTGGCAGAGAAAGACGATTTGCGTTTTAGGCACACGTTCTCCACACCACACCCACAAGGGTTGTTTTTGTAGATCTCGCACAGAAGAACTGGGCGAAGGAGTGGTCACTGCGGTAGCTGAGGTTGTGTTGAAGGGCATGATGGTCACTTCTTTTTATAGTCGATGATTTGCGAAGCGTCGATCCAAGAGTCAAAACTTGGAGGATATCCTTTCCAACGTACTTTGACTTCTTTGATACGTTTTTTTCCCACTTTACGAGTTCTTTGATTGAGAATGATTTCGATGTCGTACACTTCGTCTTCTTTTTTGGTCACACGTTGTAATTCGGGCAAGTAAAACGTTCCTTTTAACACTTCTCCGTTCATGTCTTTTAATTTATAGATGGGAGGATGACGGCCACGCACTCGTTCAGTGACACAAAACAATTCGGTGGTCCAATTGGGTAAGTAACCTTCGTCGACAGTGCGTTTGGTCTTGCCAATACGCACCCAATCTCCTGTTGTCAACACTCCAGCTTTCTTAAGGACAGTTACCGTCTGGGACGTACCAAACAGACGCTCGAGGACGGTGACTTTGTTGTCGGGAGTCACTTCCTGGGGGGCACGTGCGATGTTTCGATGGTAAGATTGGTTGTACGCTTGGACGAGGTGCGGCAAGACGTCGATGTACTTGAGAGTGTGTTGATACGTAAAATATTTCCACATGCGTTCTTTCAAGGTGCTTTGAAAACATTCCACGACGCTGTCTTTGGTTTCGGGATTCTCGGCAGTGAAAAAATGAATGTCACGTTTCTTCAAATCTTTTTGGAAAGCTTTCAGAAATTCGGTGCCCTTGTCGGTTTGCCATCCAAGAGGGTGACGCCCGCTTTGTTTCAACACCAGTTTGAGGGCTCACTAACTCACTGCTCGATTTGGAAGTCAATGGCACGACCCAAGCAAATTTGAAAAAGACGTCGATAACACAAAACAAATATTTGTAACCACGATTGTAGGTGGCCAAATGAGAGACATCGGCTAAATCTTCTTACCATTGATGATCGATGCCCTCCACTCGGGTGCGACTTCTGGAAAATTTTCGTCGAATGGGTTTGTGCAAGGTGTACGTGGCTTGTTCTTGTAGCCAGCGTTGTAGTTGAGGTAAAAGAACACTTTTCAGTCGAGTTTTGGCAGCACGATACAGTTTCTGAACTCCACCGTAACCTGCAGGATGGGATGGATCGTAGTAAATGCTGGCTAACACCTTCTCCATTTTTTTAATAAGTGATCCACTCTTCGCTGATGGTACTCCGAAGTGGTTTAGAAACGGCTTTACGTGTCCGATGTGCCACAGGAGTAGAAGGCGAAGGTAGTTTTAGTGGTAGTGGCGGTGGTGGTAATGGAATGGCTTTGGTCTTCTTTTCTTTTTTCACTTCTGCTTTCCCTTCTTTCTTTTTCACTTCTGTCGAAGGTGGAGTGGACGTCATCTTTTTAACCCAAGCTTTAGGTTCTTCTCGTTGCGGTGTAGGGGAAGGGGTCAACAAGGATGCTGAAATCTTACTAGGGATGGGATCCGCTGACGGTGTTTGAAAGACTTCTCTTGCCTATTCTTCCTCAGGCAACCGTTGGGCTGCATCTGTCTTGATCACTGGGGGTGGTAGTCGTGGTGGTGGTGAACTTTTCATCAGGGCCTTAAAATCTTTCAGAGTTGGCAGAGCTGTTTCATCTAAAGCTTTCTATTGAAAGAGTTGCAGTCGTTTCGACAATTGACCGTACCGTTGCAATTTTTCCGTTTCTGACAAATCGCTGCGATCCATCAACGATTGCAATTCGTGTTGTAACTGGGACATCTCGGTCAAATGAGGATTGGGAGGTATATGCGGGGTCCGTTATTCTTGCCAACGATGGTATTCCATCCATCGTTTGTAAGGGACTAAAGTCCGTTTTCGTCCTTCCATGGGATTTCAAGGGTCACGTCTGAGATCGTTTGACTCCAGAGTCCTCCTTTTATCTTCTTGGACCTTTTTATCTTCATCACAGGATTTTTGAAAATGTTCCCAATACTCCTTTCAGAAAGGGTGCTCCTATGGTTCCCAGCAAGGGTCCTAACAGGAGTAAAATGGCAATTACTCCGCACTGAAGCAACATCTTTTTCTTTTGACGAATGGGTATTTTCTTTTGGACCATTTGACGAAGAACGTGTCGATGTTTGGCTAAGCATTCTTTCTGGTGTTTAGACAAAGGTATCGTTCTTTTCAAGACATTCAGACAACATTCGCTCACCGTATCGATGACATCTTTGAAGGCGGTTTGAATGAGTTTTTCTCGCATGGGTGGAGGAGCTTTGGACAGGACAGACAACATGTCCCAATGTTTGACTAAACGAGGAGGCAGTCCTTTCCTTTTCTTACCTTTGGGGGTAGAAGAAGGATGTCTTTTGCGGGGTGACATCTTTCTTTGTTGGTTGATTGGTTGATTCCGGGGCACACACCAAAAATACACTAACGTCGATGACTTGTCACACGGTCTTTTATCCTTTTTTGGGGATTTTCGCTTCGTCATAAAGGTGACGATGTGTTTTCCAAAATCGCCAAAGAATCCTCCTTTTTGGTGGCTCCTCTTTTTCTTTGGACGAGTATGCCTTGTATGAGGGTGACGTCGATGTTTGGCTAAGTGTTTCTTTGGATGACGTGACTGTCTTTTTCCTTTTTGGACAGAACAGCGACGATGGTAACTGTGTGCACTTCTTGGAGGGGACATCTTTGTGCGTTCAGCAGCACAAAAACACTGATCCGTATTGTTTGCCTCAGGTCTTTTTTTTATACCGGAATGCGTCGACACTGATTGTCTTTACGTCATGTCAACTTGATGACAGGTCTCACTCGACGTTGAGGAGTTCGCAACGGACTAAATCGGGACAATTCTTGCTTGGACAAATTCAGTAAACTCTCTAACATGCCGGATCTCTCTTGGACTTTGATCTTTGGGGCAGGTACTTTATAAGCAGCGTCCAGTACCGCTAAAAAGGAAGAGGGTGTCACCGCTGGAGAAGTTTTCGGAGACACTCTCTTGCGGGTAGAAGCTGTTTTCTGTGGACTTTTTTTTCTGTGGCTGTGACCTGATCTTGACACCGTTGCTCTTTTTCTTTTTCTTCTGGGTACGTCGAGGAGTGGCTTTTTTTCCTTGGGAACAAGTTTCGGAGCATTGGGATCCCATTTTAAGAGGGAACGAATGATGACACCTCCTAGAGAACCGCTCCCTCCAGGTTTCAAAATGATTTGCTTTTTGGTTTGAGTGTCGATGCGAGGATCGGCCAGTTGCGTCATGGCAACTTTGTTTCTGTCAAAGAAACGTTTGGTTTGATGTGGAATGTGAATGATGCCTTGCAGTAATTGACGTGCTATCACCGTAAACCATCGTAAGACTTCTTTGAGACTAGCTTCTAAGACACGAGCACGTATTTGTGGATTTTTTTCGCGACTGATGCCGTACAAGGCACGAATTAATTTGATGGGAAGATGAGACTGAAGGGACGTCATGTTAACAATGTGTGAGACAGAGCCAAAGTGACCGAGGTTTTTATTGATTTTTTTGGTGAATGTTGTTGTGGTTAAGTCGACGACGGGGACGTGTACACGACAGGTCCTCCGTCTTGGCACCAGTGGTGAAACAGATGGGTACGAAATCGCAAATAATCGGGAGTGGTGGGTTTTAAATCCACGAGTAAAAATAGGCATTTGGGGTTTGAGTGGCATCGTCGTACGCATGAGTCAGCCAAGGCGTTCCTAACTGTTTTCCTAACACTTGCACTTGTGATTTATCTCTAGGGCTTTTAAACAAGACCACGTAATGAGCATTGAGACTGATGGTGCGATGGGCTTTACTTTGTTGAAACAAATTTTGAGTGATGTAAATGACACTGGCATTACGATGATGCCCTTTGCGCGTAAACCAGAGTTTAATTTCTTCTTCGTCTTCTCCTAACATGTCGTCAAAGATAACCAAATGGGTTTGACTAGGGTCAGACACCGTCCCGTCGTCTTCGCAAGGAATGCCTTCCACAAAGACGATGGAATCGCCTTGACTTTCTCGCAGAAGGCTGTATGCCGATTGCCACTCTTTGTAACACCACACGATTCGTTGAGGTGGACGATCGATCAAATGATGTTTATGTTCGATCAAACGTTTGACAAATTCGGTTTTGCCTGAGCCGCTATGTCCGGCAATGAGCATGTTAAAGGGATGGCGAAGATGCAAGGCCTCCCAACTAGTCCAATCTATGTGTTCGTCGATGACTTTGAAAGTGAGGATGAGGGAGCAGAGACAGTAGAGGTAGCTATAGTAGTAGTGAAAGGAATGTCACTTTTGACAGGAAGACAGACAAGACAAGAGTTTTTATACTTTTTAGGACACGTTTATTGTCATCTTTAAAAGTGAACAACACGAAAGATAAAGATACATAAAAACCAAATGGCTAAGTACATGAATTAAAGACACATCAAAACGATCATAGTTGAACATAAACAAGTCTCTGTACAACATTTGTGGTGATCAAGAGGTGGAATTGTAGGGACAGTGTGTAATGCTCTTAGAGTCTCTACACTCCTTGGCACAGTCACACAAGTGTCTTCCCGGAATGGTCTTTCGGGGATGTCGATAACGGTCCTGTCCTGTCCTGAAGGGAGTGGTTCTTCTGGGAGTGGTAGTCCGTTTTTATACCTCTTTTTCTCGGAGGCATTAAGTGTACTTTCTGCACAGAGATGGTCGTACTTCAGTGGCAAATCTAAATTGTTTAGTCACTAACTTGCACATCACACACCGTTCAGAAGTGTCCTCTTGAACTAAGTTTACATTGTGTCAAAGATTTTGGTAACACTCTAACTCTTCTTCAGGTATTCATTTCAGTAAGACTACCTTGTATTACATACAATCACTAACAGCAAACCAATCCTTCTCGCCCAGGAGTAGTTGATCAATGTCTGACCACTGGAACACTTTCATAAAAATCAGTCCTGTTATAGCATTCAGGTACCAGTGGTTCAAACATCGGTGACGTAACGGATGCAATTGTTCTTTGCGTTTCACCTGTATTTTGACTAACTCGCGGTAAATGCGTTCTCTCAACTCCACAGGCAAGCCACGAATGTTCTCTTGTAAAGTATCCATGATTATGTCAGTCAAACATTTCTCTTAGAGCGAAAGTAACGAATGTAGCGAGTAATTTCTGGCCACTGCCATTCCAGGAAACGGTCACGAATGTCAATAGAATCTTCAAATGTAAATGGTCTAAAGTGGAATATTCGGAAGAACGCACCCTTGATCCAGAGAAATCTGACTTGTTTGTTGACTTTTGTCAATTTCCTCTTGTGAATTTCTCGACATAAAAGTTCCTCAGTCACCCATTGAGATTTTCCTCTGGCATGTCCCAGCCAAATGTCCTTGTGGATCTTCTCTTGCAATTCGTTTGGTAATGTTTGAAGATTATTTTTCCAATGGGGTTTAAATACTTGTCTAGGGGTTGTCCAACGTTTGACTCCTAGCCAGGGAGCTGGTTTCTTAAACGACATGGTATGCCCACTTCAATGACGAGGTCCCACTAAAGGTAGGTACTGACAGTCTGGAGACCATCGAGCATGTTCCAGGTAAGCGGAATCTTTCTGCTCCCACTCGTGAAGTGACACACCGCAACTGAAGTACTTGACTTTATCCCCTTCGCCCAAGTAGATAAATCCGGCTCTAGCTAATTCTTCGGGGGTAGGTCCTCCCAGATATTGTGGCCATTTTTCCTCGAAAGGTTTCGAATTGACTTTCATAGAAGCAGTATTCAAACAAATACACAGGGAACGAATATTCGTCTTTCACAGGTTAATTTCGATGAGGGTACGGTGAAATATGTAGGAGTTTGCTCAGTTTTGGATGACATCCGTAGGGTGGTAGCCGCATGGTTTCATAATGATGATATCCACCATGAAAACCAGTAAAATGAAAAGGTGTACGATGACGAGTGGCATCGCTTTCGCATCCATCAGGTTTGACACGCACTGCATCACTTTCCATGGTAGGTACAGTCGTAGGAAAATTCCCATGATGTGGTACTGAATCGCTGAGGTCATAGCGTACGGCATCCCTGTCATCGCAATGCACAACATAGTACTCGAGTTTCTCGTTGGACTTGAGTCTTACGTTCGATACTTGCTGTGTGGAAGGATTCATCTTTGTCGCTTGGTGTTGGCAGTGACAATAAACTATCGGTCTTGGACGTGGTCCCTTTATATACTAGTCGTAATGAAGTCTCGAGTATGTACATCGTTCCTTTTTTATGACCAGTTTTGGAAGTCTTCCTTTTTTTCTTCTTGGATATCGGTACTACCTTCTCTAAGGTACCGTCATACCTGAGCCGTAGTGTGATGGGCGGAAAGACCATAGAAAGGTAAGGGCAATGCGGAGACCATTGAGTATGTTCCAGAATAGCTGAATCTTTGTAGATACATGGATCCATACGCAACTTCAGACCAGAACTGAAACACTGTACTTCGTATCCCAATCCAGTGTCAGGTCCCAAGTAGACAAATCCTGTTCTAGCTAAAACATTCGCAGTAGGTAATCCTTCCCTATCCGTGGGCCATTTTTGAAACGTTTCCAATCGACTGGCACAACTGCAATAGTCAGGCAAGAAAACAGGAAAATGGTATGGTTTGAAATTGAAGTTGTCTTTGGGTTTCTCGGTCGATTCTTGCTGTGTCGAAGTCATCCTTCTTGTTGGTGACTATCGTCTTGGAACCATTATTTTATACCAGCATGACCGTACGGTAAAGTAAAGTGGTTGGGAAGCTGTACTCGCTTCTGGTACACGATTTGATAGACTTTTTTCCAAGGGTCGGCTGACGATTTGGTGTGTGGGTAAACGTACAATCTTGTCTGGTTTGTGGGTGGTCACTTTAAAATTTCCATCCTGTCCATAGGCTTCATTCAAGAACCCAAAGTTCACCACTTGACTGTTGCGATAATTGAGAGTGAATAAAAACATATTATTGTGTGCATTTGTGTGTTTGTATGCGTGCTCGTACGTTTGTTGGTGTGTATATTTGTATGTGTTGCTGTGCGCACGTACCTATGTGGATAGTATATAATGTTTGCTTTTTTTATTCGCTTCTGAGTGGATAGTAGATATGAGGTTTTTTCTTGCCCTTCTGTGTGGATAGTAGATATTGGTGTTTTTATTCTTCCTCCCCTTCTGTGTGAATAGCATAGTGTGTGTGTTTATGTGTTCGCGTTCGTTTGTGTGGATAGTAGGTATGGAGTGTTTTTTCATCTCTTCCCGTTTGTGAGGATAGTAAGTATGGTGTATTTTTATGCATTCGCGTTCGTTTGTGTGGATAGTATAGTGTGTTTTATACGTTCTCGTTCGTTTGTGTGGATGGTATATATATATATA
>JAECUM010070658.1:0-22290 GCA_016617855.1 Megalonaias nervosa | reverse complement strand
AAAAAAAAAAAAAAAAAAAAAAAAAAAAAAAAAAAAATCAAAATCGAATAAGGAAACAATCATAAAGAGTCTTCCATTGGATTTATTACTGAAAGGAAATCGATAATAACGAGCAGACTCTTAATGGCAAAGCTAACATAATACCTGGATGTGTGTTGAATTTGTATTTTCAAATTGTTTAGACTCTAATGTATCTAATGTATTGATTGTTACGACTACATGATCGTTAAGTAACAGAAGACGTAAAACCAAAAAGTTTTGTTAAATTTAATAAATAATGTACCCACTAAACGTCAAAAGGGACTCAAAAGCTATCTTTTCAACTGCAAACGAATTCTATTCAGGCTACCTAGAGGAGAACAATGTTTTAATAAATGTATAATATTACAAAGAAAAACAAGAATGTTACAAAATGTGATACTTATGAAGCAAAATAAGAGTACATGCAAATTGAATGTGTGTTGCTCTCGTATGCTGCGAAGCTGTCCTAAAGACTAAAAATTTTAAAGAATTTCATTTTATAGACAAAAAAGATCTCCAAAACCCCAGGTATTTAACATAATGTAACAACATTCTGTCTATGATGATCGTGCAATATAATCTTGTCGTAAAACCAATCAATAAGCTACGCGCAAAATAAAGTATTAACAGTAGCATGCGCGCTGGTTTTTTGTACTAGATGTTTTGTATACGAGGAATGCTGGATGTTTTACAAACCTAAAGGGTATGTAATTAAGAACAGTATTTAAGGAATATATACTAAGACTAAAGAATACGTTTGCTTTACAAATATACACCGATCAATGATACGTGTTTTCAGTAGGGTATATCTATCGTAATTACGCTGGTATTATTAGCATAATATTATTATGGTACTAAACATTGTACAAGTAAACGGCACATGCTAAGAAAGGTTACTGTTTAACTTTAAGATCCATAAGATATTCCAACCATACAAAATGGATGAAAAGACAGTATCGTTATAATTTACATAAAGTAAAAATATTTTCATATTGAAGGCAGTTCTGGGCAGATATAGTTGATTTAAGAACCAGTGAAGAAAGTTTCCGTGTCGACGCTGACCACGCAACAGTTGCATGACTACCATGACTTTTACTGTGGGTGAGCCAGTGATTATGCCAGAACCTGGCAAGAGCATTTTGACATTCACTGTGGCGTAGCGGAAGATCAAGACCCATATGTGATTTACGAGGACTTTTAAATGTCTGAATGTTCTGGTGAGTTCCAGTGATATAGAACCACAGCGGTTCAGTCGCAATTGCTAATTAATACCCATGAGGGTTTTGTTATATTGTTTGTTTAATGTGATGAAGCAACTGAGCCGCCATTTTGTATCGCGGAAAGGATATAGTTCAGGCGGTCTTTAAACTGCGCAGTGGAATGTTATGGAACTTCCCAAGATCTAATTGCGATATTGAATCAATCAATGATGAGATCCAATGAACGATCATATAGGCGGCCGGCAACAAAGACTATAAAATCTACATACTCGAACACGAGGTAATACGGTTTTTATCATCTCGATGAAACATCCACAGTATACGGTTGACTATGATGTGACCTAACGGACAAAAATTAGTCTAGTGAGGAAATTTCAGTTGAAATTTTATTGTTTATATGTCCCTAATGCCAATTTCACGTGTTGCGTCAAATTGTTGATGTTGAAAATTGTATTTCATATTTCGAGTCTTGATCTTGATCAGGTTAATTACATAGCAAGGTTGAAAGTTCTATTTTTAGTGTGGAGTTTTAAATTGTATTTGTTGACATGCACAGCGGTGGTTGACAATTTAATTTTGTTTGTTGAACTTTTAGATTTTAATTTTTGAATTACACAGCGGTGATTGAAACGTTGGATTTATTTTGTTATTTTGCAGATCAATTACCCTTTTGAAATAGTATTCAACAGCAACAAGAACACAATAATAATAATAATAATAATAATAATAATAATAGTAATAATAATAATAATAATGATAATAATAATAATAATAGCAATAGTAATAATAACAATAATAAAGGGGAGTTCAGAGGCTGATGGAGTATCAGAAGCAGCTGCTCCCCTACAAAAATGAGAGCGAAGCAAAAAGGAACGTTTCCTATAGCAAGTGTTCGTCACAGTTAGGTGGCTAAAATTATGCCATGTAAACACGTAAAATTCAGAAGCTCTCCTAATCCAGATTTCTCGATACGCTCCTGCACTTCATTATAAATGAAGGGCCTTTTTGATCGTGAGACACACAAGATTTTTCGTGTCATAATTTTGTTACAAAGAGTTTACCGCACGCATGCCAGAAAATTACCTCGAACATTTTACAGCATTATACTACAATCAATTCAAAAGCACAGAACCTTTAAAATGTTAATGAAATACAAACATAACTTATTCAATAAATATTTACTTGTGTTTTAATTATAAGCAATATTTGGAATATCATAATTTCTAAAATACATACCAGTTCTATTAGAATCCAAGTTCGAATCTCGACGACGTACCAAAATGGAAGGCGATGACGTCAGATATGGTCCTTGTACAAATATCAACAATTCCTCAATTGAATCACAGTTTATGTTTCCGAATAATTCCAGAATAAATTTTCACTGAATTTCTTTCTCCCAGAATTTATAAAACAATACACTCGTTTGGTTTTCTAGAGAATAAATTATTAAATTCCAAACACAAATGAATTTCAAAACAATCTGGTTTCAACAACAAAATAACCTATCCGGTCGTCTAGGTATCAAGAATACAACTGACTGACGAGCGCTCAGAAAGGGTTATATATTCACCCGAATTATCATCCCGTTCTCGCGAGACAGACTACGTGATCTAATAACACTTGAAATACGCAATAAGATATTTGCCAAATTGCACGTAGCCCTATCTAAGAACTAGACTATCACTCTAAAATAAATTTAAAAATAAAACATTGTTTATTCAGATTAACACGTAGGCCGGAAAGGACCTTGAAAACAGCCAATCGTATTAGCTTAGCCCTTACACTACCGCGGACCAAGGTAAACAAAAAATATTACTACTGTAATACGTTTTACGTCTTAGATAAACAGAATTACTGAAAAAGAATTTTGAATCCCTGCAATAAATATTACAATAAAATGTAATGAAACAAAAATAAAATAAAAAAGAATTTAAAACCTAACACACAAGCAATTAATTACATATACGTGACAGCTCAATAACAACTCCTGACGAAACTCTCCAAGCTGTCATGCAAAATATTAGAAACAGCATTTTTCTCCAAATTCTCATTCAGAAGGTTCAAAGGCTCCCACGGTATACGATCCAGTTGCAAGTCACAAACTAGTGTATTTGAACGGCAGTGGTAGTTCTGGTAAGACAACGCGCGTCATCGACCTGTTTCAAAAGTTTGTTGAGTACTCAAACGTGTTGACCACCTCGCATAAACTTGCACAACGACCATTTAGCTTACAAACATATCATAGATTTTTCAGGTGTAATTGAGAACCAGGATGGGATCCTGCACGTATGAGAAAAATTATATTCCTCGCGTTGAAATATGACTTGAAATATATACCGTACCCGTTGAGACGTTAATGATGATTTTATTATTGCTGAGCACCAAGCATTGTTGCATAATAGTGTGTGAGAATCTAGGTTAACCTCCTCCTGTTTCTGATAAATCGAACCATTACTGGTTTCTGTAAAACGTGGACAATTATGAATGAGTTGTAGACGATTATCGGGTCTAATATTATGTTGTGCGCTGCGTGAGTTAAAATCACAAATGCGACTAAAATCGGAACAGGAAAAATATGACCAAAATGCGTGAGTCTATCTTAAAAACCTCAGTACGTGACTTTCTCGCCAATTGGTCTCCTAGCAATATCATCGTCGCGTCATGAAAGCGAGTACGCGACGGTCTTCAGCGCAAATTGTTAAAGCTTCGTAAAGAAAAATATCCTGGCAAACAAGTTCCACTCATATCTAGACCGGTGGATAGTACGAGGCAAAACATCAACGTATCGATACTGGGCATGGAAAGAACTCTCAAGCTTGTATTGAACGCTATATTAAGAATTTTGCACCGTGATAGCAAAAATTAGTATCTTACAGACGCTGTGCAGAACAGCAAGGACTTATACGCAGTGATCTTTCCGTGGATCACATCATTGTGCTGGCGCTACAGCAAAATAGTCATTGCGCGCAGTGCAGTGATCTCAATACTATGGGATTACTTCACTGGCGATTCCACTGTTTACGTGGCAGATCTCATCTCAACAGGGGGTTTCTGCACCGATACATGTATTGATAGCGTTTTAAGATATACGACGGCTGAATTCGCAGATACGAAATCCAATGTCGTTTTACCACTTTAAGGTGTCTGCAGTGTCGCAGAGACTAAACGGACATCAAGAACCATCTGAAGAAGTCCTCGGAGATTTTCGGCAGAACTATGTCGCACGAGCATACAACAGATTGATGAGTTTTAAGGGACGCGACGAGAACGTTGACACTGAACTCTGATATGTCAGAAGGATTTCACAATTCTGTACCCAGTTTGTTACTTTTCACTGGAACATCTGGATTTATTCAGACAATCTGTCGTAGATGTGGATTTACGAGCCCATGTGGATAAGACAGGCACTGGCATTTACAACTACAGATTTATCGTTGTGATATTGTCGGACAAAGCACTACATGTTGAGGGAGTGGGTGGGCAAATGAAGGTCGTTGACGCCCCTGTTGAAAACATGTAGTTTAGTTAGTCATACCTGCGAGCAATTTACACGGGGGTAGATATGACCTTGTCGTGTTTCAAGATCAATATGGCCAGGTAAAATCTAGCAATGGTAAAGTGACTAATATTATTACTAAAATACCAGGGCCGGTCACCGGCAATTTTGCCGAAATCAAGGAGGTAGGTAAAATTAGTGATTCTGGCACGTACCGTGCGCTTATAGCAGATGAAATACGACATCGTGTTTCCATCGCCAGAGACACATTGTAAGGGGAAACTAAACATGAACAACAATAAAGTTGTTGTAGTACGTGACCCAGAGGAGACCAGGATGTGGCGACAAAAAATACGTCGACGTCCAAACTGCCATACAGAAATATGATCACGATGAACATATTAAGGCATTGAACAATTTACGTAAAAAACAATTTGAGAAAGCCCAATGTTGTTACAATGAAACGTACTGATATTAACACGAAACTAACCACGCTGAGAACAACAACGGTAATGTTAAAATGTTTGAAACTGCCAAGACTGGTATCAACAGACAACAAAGTCGGGTGTCGTCGGTAAATGAATGGATGTTTTTCAGGACGACAGTAAAACCATCGATGAATTGTTTTCGAAACCCCAATGAAATTCCAATCAAAACCGTTGACATTTGCCACGAAACTAACCGTGCTGGAAGTAGTGGAAACAAGGCAGCTTGAGGATTACATTAAATCGTTACAAGCCGATCCTGAAGCTCTAAGTATGAAATCGGTATATTATGGGATGAAATTGGTGAAATCCCCCTTAGTGAGTTTAAAAAGGAAGATTTGGAAAAGCACAGACAGAGCCCAAACAAACCCTTCCATGATGGCATGTATGCAAGCCCTAATAGTTACTTTGTTAATAAATATGGTATTCGGGTTATTGGGATAATTAATATTTTAAAATCTTTGAGCAAAGACTTCCACACGTAGTTGCATCTTGAGTGTGGACGGGGACGTGGAGGGGAGTAAGACGAGGTGAGTACTTTCACTTTTTACAAGAACACAAGGTGTTTATCGAGTTACATTACACAGTGAGACGAAATTCATCGATAGTGTCCACCCCTCTCCTTCGGTACTGTACACACCACTATCGAGCCCTGAAGAGGGTTAATAAAACTGAAAATACATCTGGATATTATCGGAAAAGGTAAGCTGTTTGGTTAAATCATGTTTTCAAATTAGTTTCAGAAGGCTTAAGTCTACCTCAAGCAGACTAATCAAGTAATTACGCTCAGAGCCGCACGACACTCCAAAGGTCAATAATTAGATTGTCACCATTAGAATATAATGGACCCTCAACGGTATTGACGTAATCGGCAGAAAGTAGTTTGTTTAGGATTTAAAAAAAGTGTTATGACTCTGTGGTTTTAAGCTACGCAACAGAAAGAAGCAAATCCAACCAGTGTAGTAAAAATCAACGAATTTATTTATTTACTTAGAAAATCTAAAAAGACACCTACGATGTTGTGAATTAACTCCCAAATAATTATAAATGTCCTATCACGTGTCCAAAATTAATAACTGATAATAAATCCGAGATGAAAAATTTGATTACCTAATCTCTATATATACAACTTGTCACCTGACCTGCGACGCAAAAACATTTTCCGAAAAACTAATGGAAACGTTCACCAAACTGTCAAGAAGTTCCCTTCATGAACATTCTAAGCTAATAAACAAGGAACGATATTAAAGTCAAATTTTAGTAAATATCTTAAACATAGTCAGGTAGGCCAGACCTCTACCCTCAATGACGGACAAAAGTCAGGTGCACAATATAGATTAAATATACATAAAAAGAAACAAGAGTAACTGGTGAGACTATTGCAGACTTAGCACAGTCGATTAAGGAAATCAAAGAATACGTCAGAGAAATTGGTGAAATTTTTGTGTGATCACAAAGGCATCTATGCACTTTATAAAGACGTTAGAGAATCAAATTGACAATTTACCAAACATGCCACCCGATTACCAGTCATAGACACAAACACCGGCACAATACTTGAACGAAACGGTGCAATACTTTAACGAAACAGTTCCCCCTGCCATCTTCACATCCTATTCTTATCGCCCGTAACACAACCTAAAATTGGAATGAATACTTAGTACAAATGCAAACAATACCACATGATCAACAAATGGAGACTGAATGGTCATAAATGATATTAAGGGAGCGTACTGGAAAGAAAAATTGCATCGGTGAGAGGTGCCATCTTTCTATACGAACGTTTGATGCATTTAAGAGCGGAAGTGCTGAAGAAGGTGAACGTTTATGGAGAGAATATATGACAATATATTTTATATCTGAACCAGGAATACCTTCACGACCACAATAAGAATTGCCAAGAAGAAAAATACCTATGAGGAACACAACATGCATACGAAGAACAACAATGTGCCTATGAGGAACGACTAGAATGGGCATATGAGAAACAACAGCAACAACAACATGCATATGAGGAACAACAACAACGACAAGTAGCATAAACTTACAAAGAGAAGGAAGAGGCCTTAGTGGACTGTTTGACCCTAAAGACTTTGCTGATCGATTGGAAAACGTCGGCTTTTAATAATGCACTAGAGGTCATTAATGCGGCCAGCAATCATCAATATCAAGGACCGAAACACATTTCGCGCATTGATGTGTGAACTCATCCATGACATTGATTATGTATCTTACGAAACCGATGATAAGTTCTGAGGCCATTGTGTCTTGCATGAAATGAATGTTGCGATACAACCTGTTGTTGTAAATGCAACCCAGAGCATTTACCTCAATAACCACAATCTTATCAACGAAACCAAACTTTAATGTGATTTTTTTCAACACAGGTTACCACTGGTGAGTCGCGCTCACTCGAAACTGCATTACCTGCATTGCGAGTTTATTGCAATTGGCCTAATATCTAAACACAACCGTTTGGTGGTCTTGGTGCAAATAACGTATTTGTTTTTTTATCAGACAGCGGCGCCACCTTGAATACTATTGAATTACATACAGGCCCGTACGACAAAGAATCAATCAATGAAGAAATTCGACGAAGAATCAAACTGTTGACCGATAAAGACTATACAATTTATATACGTGCCCATAAGTCCACACTTAGTCCTGTCATTTCAATCGGTTCAGGCCATCTATTAAACGGTCGTCAAAACATGAGTTTTTGATTGGTTGGCCTGACGCCATTCCAGATCACAAACAGATTTTACGCAATGGATATCATATCTCACTTGACATTGTCAGGATTACCTCAACGATTCAAATGAATTTAACTTGTGATACCATCGGTGGCAGTTATGAAAGCTGATCAGAAATGACGGGCGTAGCTGGGCTATATACTATTTGGGTTATCACCAACTGCGGAACCAGGTGACTTGATATCAGTTACTCCCGCGCCGCCTGTCCATATTTCATGACATTATAGTCGGTTGACATATATTCGTTTTACCCATGTTAACCAAGATGGGCACATTGTAGACCGTCGCAATGAAACATTAACAATACAGTGTTAAATCAGAGATCGACCTGAACTATAATATAATAACAGTCGTACATGACGTATTCAGGAAATGGCGCTGCTGATTGTTGTTCGTGGATTGTTTGCAGGGGCACCAAAGGCGCTCACAGTTTAGTTATCGCGCGCTGCACCACAAGTTAAACACGTTACAGTGCGTGTTGTTGAAAGCATCAAAAGTTTGCTGCTGAGAGATTACGGAATTTAAAATTGCTAGAGGTTCAATCGATTCTAGATTAACGACAGCCATTAATGACTCGAGCTCCATCAAAAGCGGTTGAACCAAAAGCGATTACACTAAAATCAATAAAAACAATGCCAGGAGCAGTTGGTAAAATTATTAATGATGCAGTTCAATAAAAATGTCAGATTCCGTAATTGCAAATATGGCAATGGGGATCGGTTTTGGATTAGCGTATTCATACAAAATCAACAATGTACAAACAATGGCTCAGTTCAAAGATACATCCTATCCATCATTTGATATTAGGAACCCTCTAAGGAACTTTGATGTACACGATATGGTTTTGGTAATACAGTAAACTGATGCTGCGTTGTGAGGCTGTGGGGGAGATCAACATGGGATAGACGACGAACTGCTTATCGCTTGATTTCTTGTCATCGAGTCCAAACACGTTGAGGGAGAGCCCCTCGTTGAACGCTTCCAGCTTAGGAACGTCTTTAACCGATGCTCGAAAGGTGATGCCGGTGGTTTTAAGGGTATCAAAATAGGGCTTGTAGTGGAAGATGCGATCGGCGTGATCTTGTGCTGGATGTAACGCGGAGAGGATGGCACATACGAGGAAGTAGTCATCATTGTTTTTGACATTGATGCATGCTTTGGTGGCTTGGATTTGCTTGGTTTGTGGCATGTACTGACTTCCACTCAGCGGTGTGAATTTGGATGTTTGAAACGAGATATAATTTACTCCAGGCTGATCTTGACTTTTGATAATCCTCGAGGCGACGTTGAATAAACGACCAGGCAAAGTCAACGACGCGACTGAAATCATTACTGCCATAGACGATGACGGATTTAGCTCTGATCCACACGTCAATGCTCTTGTGTTCCTTGACCACATGAATGTTGAGAGCGACTCCCAGTTTGATGGCTCTGTGTGTACGCAGTTCTGTTGTAGAATGCGCTGAAGGAGTTTTTAATCGACTCCGCGCTGAAGGACATTGGAATGATAGTAAATAAATCCTTTGTCAGCAGCTCCGTATGCTTTTTTAGTGCGTCGGGTTGCTGGAAGACGCGTGATCTTACCGTGTTGTCGTTGAAGTGCTTATGGATTGATTTTTGGTAGTTTTTTCTCGATAACAGCTCGTCGCGATCTGCTCATGATTTCATGCTGAAGTCGAAGAAGTTTGGAAGGTTTAACGGTTTTTCCCGTGAGCGCTTTGTATTTGTCTCGCATTTGCTTCATGTACTGCTGAGTGGTGATGATCTCTCGTCCCGCCAGTGCTTTGAACTCGGTGAAGAGCTTGCAACGTTCAACATGCTTTTTTGGCATCGCCTTGAGATCTCCTCTGACTCATTCGATTAACTCGTGCAGAGCGGCATTCGATCTGAGATAGGATACGTGGACACCTGTAACGATCGAGCGATGCTCCTGAGTTTACGTGGAATATCATGTCGTAGGATATAATCTTTCCTTGGATCTGCCATACTTGGATAAAGGGCAATATTCAAGTCTATCCTTGCGATGATAGAGATGCTATATAATATAGTCCCGTATTTCATTTCTTTAATTGCTTGTTCATTTGTCATTTCTTTAATTGGTTGTCATGTGGTAAAGATTTAATCTATTATATAACACAATGCCTATGCGTGAGATGCATAAATGTGCAGGACAGCACAGAAAAGTGCAACAAGTCATGCATGAGAGAGTGCTGCGCACACTATCATGCTCTTATCAAGCGTGGAACTCCATGGAATGAAACCCTGCTTGGGTTGCCAGGAATGTGTTCGAGGTCAGCTCAAAGTGTGTCAGCGCTGTGGTGGACGAAACACCAGGGCGATTAAATATTACTACGGAAAAGTGAGAACAACCCTGGGACGCCATGCTTAAACAATCCGTTGTGACCTAAGAACTCTTCACCGATCCAGACATGTTCATGTTCACCGAACAAATGGTACGAAGAGGTATCTCCGTCATCAGCAAAAAACATGCCATCACCTACCACAAATACATGAAACACTACGACCCCACCAAACCTCCCGTGTACATCTTCTACTTCGTTCCAGACAATCTTTATGATTGTGTCATGTCACAACCTCTTCCTAAGGGAGATTTTCACTGGATCAGTGAAGAACAATTCCTCCAAGAAAGACAATCAGGATATCTAGACGGCTGGGGCTATTTTACCGAAATCGATCTCAGTTATCCACCACATCTCCACGACGCTTATAACGATTATCCATTCTGTGCTGAACAAATTATTGTCGACAACTCTCCATAACAGCTGAAACAAAAGAAGCAGTTCGGACTCGGAGATGCTAAGCTGAAAAATCTCATACCCAATCTCAACCACAATACACACAACAAAATGCATTATCGGCTGCTCGAACAAGTTCTCCAGTACGGACTCGTCCTCGAAAAAGTTCACCGAGTACTCAAGTTTCGTCAATCTCCTTGGATGATACCCTACATCAATCTCAACACAGCACTACGCGCCAAAGCCACCACGGACTTCGAAAAAGACTTCTTCAAACTCATGAATAATAGCGTCTTCGGAAAAACCATGGAAAACATCAGACATCGGAAAAAAACAACGAAATTGTTAATAATCAACGTCGACGAGATAAGCTCATGGCCAATGATGCCTTTGTCAGCATGAAAATCTTTGATGAAGAACTGGTCGCCATTGAATCCAGAAATGCTAATCTCTTGCTGGACAAGCCTATCCACGTCGGAGCAGCCGTTCTCGATCCCTCCAAAATGCTCGTGCTAGAGTTTCACTTCGACTTCATCAAGCATAAGTACTTTACTTATTATTATCGTATGCAGTGCTTGCTCAGCCATTTAACAACGTCATCATCAGCAACGTGCAGAGCCTGCAGTCCACCGGGGAACTTTGACAATGGACAGTTGTTCACAAGGTGTGACATGGTCTGAAGAGCTACAGCAACAGGAAGAGTTAGCGACCTGGCCCCATCAGACAAGGTTGACTTCACAACGTCTCTGTGCTGTCCGAAAGAGGTTCAGTGTGGCCCACAGATGACGTGGAAGGTTGAAGCCAGAAGAGGAGACAAATGGCTCAGCTACGAGGGAGTGGTTTACAACATCTGTTGAAGACCATCCATCACTCCATGCCTAAATAGCAGTCATATCCCCCGGCAACGAACCTAACCAGTTTGGGTGTCTCGAAGTCAAGTGGACCGCTCTATGTGAGGTGATGTCCATGTACAGTGGAGGTTTCTCACTGGCATAGACCTTAGTCAACATTTTTGTGGTTGCTTTCTGGCGACACAGATGTGGAGGAGGAATATTGCGGAGTACTGGCAGCCATGGTAAAGGAGTAGGACGTAGTGTTCCAGAGATTATGCGCATTGTTGTGTTGAGCTGGACATCAATTAACTTAGTTTGGGTTGATCGAGACCAGACAGGAGCGCAATACTCGGATGTCGAATAACAGAAGGCCAGTGCTGATGTCTTGAGTGTCTGAACACTAGCGCCCCAGGTTGAGCCAGCCAGTGTGCGGAGTAAGTTGTTTCGAGTGCTAAGATTTGCTGCAGTTTTCTTCAGGTGGCTGTAGAATGTCAGTGATCTGTCTAGAGTCACACCAAGGTATGGTGTCGGGTCCTGTTTTATTTGCTGCCCATTGAGAAGGATGTAAAGCTCACGGTTCTCATTTGCATTGTTAAAGTGGAAGACGCTGGAGACTGTCTTTGTTGCGCTTGGCTTTAGACGCCATTCTTAAAGTCCGTCATATCATCCATGTCCTTGTTCAGTACCCCCTCAAGGTCAGCAAATGAGAGACTTTGGGTCCCGAGAGCAACGTCATTTGCATACATGAACTTGCGCGACTGTGTTACAGGTAAGTCATTGATATAGACATTGAACAAACTTGGCGAAATAACAGACTCTTGTGGGATTCCCTTAGTCTGACGCCTCCATGAGCTGCAGCCCTCTCTGATGTGCACTCTGAAGCGCCTGTTGCGAAGGAACAACTCAATAGTCTCAACTATCCAGCGCGGCAATACTCAGGAAATTTTTCAACAGCAGCCCTGCATGCCAGACCGTGTCATATGACGCTGTTAGATCCAGAAAAACAACTTCAGTTTTAAGATTCCTCTGAAACCCGTTTTCAACAAATGTAGTCAGGGCAAGGACTTGATCGCAAGTGCTACGGCCTTGCATGAAGCCTGCCTGCTCAACCGTTTTGATATTCTCTAGGTCAGGACCAATTCTATGGAGAATCAGGCGCTCCAGTACCTTAAAACAGACTGAAAGCAAGGAGATCGGCCGATAACTCGCCTCATTGTTGGGATCTTTGCCAGGCTTTGGTATCGCAATAATCTTTGCCTGTTGCCACAACGTCAGCATGCACTTTTCCCTAACGACCCGGGTGTCAAAAGCCCCAAGCCATTCTTTTGCCAAGATGCTTCAGGAACTCAGGCAGAATGTTGTCATAACCTGATGATTTGTCTGATTTGATGCTGAATAGCACCGTTTCAGGTTCTGTTGTTGTAAATGCCTCTGGAGTATTTTGATCTAGCTCATCTGATTTCCAACGGCAGTATTGTCCCATTCATCTCGTACTTGTCGGTGCTGTTTCTCCAGGTGTGCTTTTGGCACCTGTAATAAGTGGCTAGCTACATCATTTGGCTTGACAACAGGGCGAGCTTGAGCTGGGGATTGCTGCCAAGTGCACATGAGCGAGTGCGCCTGGCAGTGTCCAGGGAACTGATCTTCGTCCAATCTGCTTTGCGGAAGTTACAGCGCCGCTATAAAGAGCTGTGTATAGCCGGCGGCTGAAGTCCAATATGGGTAAGTATTGGTCTGTGCTGACTGTGTGGGAAGTCATCTAGAACAATTTGGCTTACTGGTTGAGGATGGTCACCAATGGAGCTGACCCAGCAGAGGTCCGGTGAGTAGTCCTTTTGCCATCTCGCAGAATGTAAGGTCCCACGTTGCTTGGAGTCTTGGGTCATAAGGAGGTCATTGTTCATTGCCCATTCTACCAAGCGTTCCCCGTCTAAATCGGAGTGTGAGCAGCCCAAGTCATGGGGATGACTGTTGAAGTCACCAATATAGATGGCTGGGTGTTCGAGATTTGGAAGATTATTGTTTGTAGACATTATCAATCTTGTACCCTCCAACCTGGACCGCATCACGGAATCTGGTATAGGAAACTGGAGAGGCATCAGTAATGTTGCATCGTGCATAAGTAGCACGGCCGAATTTGGAGTAAGGTGTTGATGAAATAAGGTCAAAGCCTCCAATGGTATATCGTCCTGCTACCTGGTCTGCTACGTGAGTCTTCTGCAGACTGATTATGTCAACATTATGGCGGTGGGTTATAGTGCTGATGATGGTTCGTTTGGCTGCTGAGAGACAATCGACGTTAAGTTGTAAAACTCGCAGTGCCGGTCCGATGGCTTGAAAGTCAGCAGACATGGTGATGACGGGGGCTGCTCTCGATAGTGGCACGTAACCGGGATTCATGGCTGAATTCGGTTTGCAAGTTGGATCCTTTGTTTTCACAGCCTCGGATGGAGCCTTGGCTGAGTACTGACGGAGAGCGCAACGTGAACACGGATCCATGCTCCCCAGTACGGAAACAAAGTCACACTAATCATGACCGATACAGACTCACTTGTCTACGAAATTCACGCTAACGATGTCTACGCAGACCTCTATCAACATCGTGAACTCTTCGACCTCAGCGATTATCCACAAGACCATCCCTTACATTGCAATGACAATAAAAAGGTGCTGAGAAAGTTCAAAGATGAAACTCATGGCATACCCATCACGGAATTCATAGAAATTCGATCCAAAATGTACTGCATCACTCGTGACGATGGCATCCTCATGAAAGATTGATGAAATCATTCTAAAGCCCCTTGGTTTTCAGGTATATAGACAGAAGATTTGACCCCTGATCAGAATGGACAGATTTAGGAAAGCCAGATTTTATAAAAAGAAATTATCAGATCTTTATTATGGTTTTACTTTAATATTTCTCAAAGGAATTGCCTCTGGGAATCTTGTGGATACAGACATTATGATCAACAAGTATTGGTTCCCTGACTTGGTCTTAGGTGAGCAACCGACACAGTCTACCTTATTGTTAAATGGTTCATGAGCCGTAGGTATCTTCTGATTGGGTTTCCCCACCATCAAGTCTGGCAAGATCTACATATCTACAAACATCACTTTTGCTTTTTGGCTAATAAAAATGATTGAGGATCTTGTGATAAGTCTTACTGACCTCTAAATGACCAGCCAAAAGAGTTTCATGGGCTAGACTAACAATTTCTTGTCTATATGACTTAGGAACAACAATTTGATAGCTCACTAACCACTAGCCAACTGCGGGTACCTCAGGTGGCCTCCATTTTACCATGAGAACCCCATTTTGAAGAAAAAAACAAACAAACAGGTACTTGTGTGGCTTCATTTTCTCTCATAGCCTAGTGTAACAAACAGGAGATCAAGGGATCTTGTTCCTGTTCGACGTCGAGTGTGTGTGTATTGTTTATCACCCTGAGGAAATTAAAGAGAATGAGTAGTAAAAGAGGATCACTGTGATCAATACCTCTTGATTTATCCATACCACGGGCAAAAATGATCTCATCGAGAGCCTGATCATCAAATGTACCAGCTAAAGGAGTAATATTTAGATCAACATCATTCGAGAGAGCTTTATCTTGTCATAGCTCTAGTACCTGCACAAACTGGTTAAAATACTTGTCAGCTGCGAGCGGATTAACCTCGGCCTTTTCTCCAGCTAGGTCAGTGCCTAGTATTACGGCTATATGATATTGAACTAAGGAATAAAAAAGAGCAAAAACTAGCAGGTTTTGTAAAATGTAACAAATAATTTATCATACCAGAATACAAAGTGAAAATTTCAAAAGCTTATAGTATTGCGAATTTTTAAATCCCAAATAATCCAAAACGTTCTAAACCATTCCGAATGAATAAAGTTCGAAATAAGATTCAAGACCTAATAGACTATGTTATTTCTTGGGTGAATTATAATGTTCTCGACTCAGGTTAATAGAAACATGTCTACGTTAAGATAATCTAAATATTTAATCCACAACTGTAGCAAAATATTAGATATAAATTCCTTTGTTTAGAAAATAAATGAACTTGATTTTGGAAAAAGTCAAGTACTTAATACCATTAAACATAATAAATAATGATGGATGAAAAACTAACAAACAATATTAAATATACATAACACTAGTAATAAACGAACACTCTCAGTGGGTAACGACGTCACTGTTCGGACTGTCACAGATTCAGTGACCAAGTCTGATGACATAATTACCAAATGGAGAGGCCCAATAACAAACCCGCACTCCACACCTCAAATAAGAACACTTTCATTAGAAGAAGACTTCTCAGAAAAAGACAATAATAGAAGACTCCGAGAAGCTGCTCTGTCCCTTACAATTTTAATAGGGATAGGATTGGCAGAATTATTAATAAGCGATGCAGAACCTTTAGACATCAATTGTTCATAATTCTCCATAACAGAATTAGACCAGGGTTGTCCAAGGTTATCATAATCTTTATCAACCTTTTTAGAGAAGCAGCACCTATCAAATTTTCGTGCATTTTCCCATACAAATTCGAAGTAGGTTTTGTTAGTTTATTTCCTACAATTCCGAAACCCATGCCGATATCCTTCAGGTACCAACTCATAAACCTTTAAGATATATTCGTTACCACATCATAATCAGCACTCTGCTGTTCTGACAGCGAAATATAAGTCTCACGAATTCTGCCAATAAGCACACTTTGTAATAATAATTTCGAGTGCTCTCTTGACCATCTATAATTTTTGTTAATTTGCTCAAAATGAAGAAAATATTGATTTACATCCTTTTCTTGAAAACTGGGTACTAACTTGATATTTCTGACAACACCAAAAAAACCCATAGTTGTGTGTAAAAGGGGGTGGTTTCCACTTGCCAGTTCTAACTCTTTCAATCAATATTGAATATCCCTTTATCCCTTTTCTCTTCTTCACCGTATTTATATTGCCCATTCTTCTTTTCCTTTTTGCATTTGCATTGGCGTTTGCCTACCTTCTCCATCTTTTTCCCCTTTCTGTAATTGAATGTCTCTCTCCAAATTATACTGCAATTCTCCTTTATCTTTCTGTAGCTCCATTTGTCTCTTTCCTCTTTCTCCAACTGCATTTGTCTCTCATCTTTCTTTTTCCGAAGCAGAAGCTTTCTTTACTCTGTTATCAGCTTGTGTCTTGTTTTCTATTCTTTTAATTTCAGGTCAGAGCCAGACAGAGACTTTCTAATCAACCCCAAAGCACTTTTATCCAAAAATGCTTTTCCACCAGATATTGGACCAAATATTTTTTATGTCTTGCCTTGCTAAAGAAGCCTTCGCCTCAGAAAGATCATATTGTCTGGCAAGCTGGAGTAATTCATATTTCAAAGATTCTAACACTTCATGCATAGGATTTAAAATAAAGTTCTCCACGTTAGATGACATTGTCAAAGCTTGTTGGATTCACTATTGATTTATCAAATATGTAAAATTGAAATACCTAGGGGCATAGAAAATATGGAAACAAAACGAATTTAAATTTCAAAAACAAAGTTTTCTGAAACATTTTAGAAAAATTCGTATCCTGTACACGAGCCCCCAATTTTCTATTATGACTCTATGGACTTAAACTAAGTAAAAGAAAAGAGCGAAAATCAACAAGTTTTGTAAAATTCAGCAAATAATTTATTTCCCTAGAATAGGAAGCAAACATGTAAAATGAAATTACAGTATTGTGAATTAAATTCCAAATAGTCCTAAAAGTCGATCACAAGTCCGAATGTATAAAGGTCCTACTGGAGTCCATTGGTATTCCAAATAAGTCCCAGTACTGAAAGTGTTAATGTGCCTGTAGTCTAAAACGTGAAAATGCACAAATACCCTGAAGTGTGATGATGTGTTAGCTGTCTTTTGATATATCACGATAATATAATCCGAAAATGTTCTTGTCTGAATTCACTATAATTCCAAATTTATGTTTCTGTCAAAGAATACCTATAAAGAATAATAATTTGAATAAATAATTCCTTAACATAAAAATATTGAGCATAACAATAAGACTGATTCTGCCGCAGTTGTTACATGCAATAATGAGTAATTTTTGAAGTAAATTATATTAAAAACCTAACACACAAAAGTAGAATCAGGATGAGGGTCCAAAGTTCATTTCCAGAAAATTCTAAGTTGTCAAGAGGATAAAATCTGTTCCTAAAATTATGATAAAGAATGTGTTAAACATCAAGTAGACTAGATTATTCCACGAGGGAATTCCAATGTCAGAGTCTCAGATTAAGATAAACATGTTTACATTAATAGTAATCTGAATATTTAGTCCACACTCATAGAGTAAATTATAGAGATGTATCATGCTGTTTACCAGAATGAATGACCTTTGTTAGATACACTATGAACTTAATTTTGCACAAAAACTAACAAACAATACAAATAATAAAATCTGGAAGGACAGAAGAGATCATGGAGAGAAAGAAGAAATTTGTTCTTTATACTATTATAAGGACCTATAAATAATACATTATATTTAACTTTCTATTATATTTTCTGTCATTTACATGTTCAAGATTTCATTCAAATATAATGTCTTTTAGTTCAATGAAGACTTTTTTTTACAGCGCAAACAATTGCAAGTGTTCGTTGATATTCTTATTATAAATGTGTGAGGAATTTAAAATAGGTTAACAAAAGTATACCAAATTTTTATATTTTAGATTAAATTTGTCAAATAAATTTGTTAAATAAATTCAACATTTTGAACTTGTAGAGTACAATGAACTTAATTATGTTTACATAAAGATATTTCACGACGACTTTAAAAACATCTCTTTTAAGAGCTTCTATAAATCTGGGCTAGAGAAAATTTGGGATTCTACAATTTCAGGTAACGATAAATATTAAAAGTTAGTCGAAACGGAGATATAAGTGCTATTAAAGAAAGATATCATGAATTTCTTCAAATAATTATATTTAGCATTATCATAGCTTGAATGATATTGTATAAGTTCAATGTGACCCAAACTCTGGACAAATCTAAACTCTTGACAAATCCAAAATCTGGACAAACCCCAAACAAAAATCTGCATCGATGAAAATATTGTCAGCAAAATTTTGGAAATGTTATAATTCAATTAAACTAAACTCTGAAATTAAGAATCTCATATATGATTTTTCAGGGTTAAAATTTCCATTAGTGTCCAATTTCCTGAAATATGAGATCTAAATTTTACGAAATTCCTAATTTTGATTCGGGGCCGAAACTGATATGCAAAGAAAATGAGACAGCTGATGACGTTCGACTAAACTCTGAATTGATTGGATCCTATTTGTATTCTCCGCTTCCGCGAGAAACTTTTGTGTTTGCACAAATGTTGTTAATAGAGACAACCATGCTTCTCCGATACTGATGCCGGAAACGATAACGATGATACCATCTCATGCTTAGTAGCAGCAAGTGCTGTTACAAACATAGCGAGACGTTCCGGAAGACAATTAACAAGTACAAATATGCATTTAACAAACAAGATAGTATAAATTATCCTCATTCTGAAGAAACAACATGTAACAGTTCATCGGAATGCAGTGATGAAGTAAAATAAATCCGCAAAATAAATAAACTATTGCCGATTGATCTCGTCCTAAGCTTTCAACGAGGGACTGTCTCAGAACAAAATAACGAAATGTAAACACTAAGATACTGATTTAATTTTATTATTGAATAGTGAGACTGGCATAACAATATATATACAATATCATTATAAAAAGTAGGTTGCATGCAGTCAACATAAAAAATTACATGCTCTCTTAACTTTCACACATTAGGAAATAACATTATATTAATTTTGTCACAAATTCATATTATTGCATAAGGGATTGGGTATGAAGTTAATTTGTGTTCTCTTTTATTTCTTGCATATAGTCTTCAAACTTTGAACAGCATCTCTGTCTTTACAGAAAGCCATCATGGTACTCCTGTGTTTTAATATTATGTTCAACACATGTGTTTCACAAATAAAATGAACCAATAGACTGATGTGATAGTTTTTGTTACTATTTTGATGTGATAGTTTTGTTACTCTTTTTCAACTCTTTCTTTGCTGCACTGCACTAATTTGAATGTTGTGGACGTACATGAAGATCATAATGAATACTTTAATTGCATCATCCTTTGCATCACTTGTTTTCCTTTCTATGAAAATTTTATATTTGACAAAACAAAGCTTGTCCGTTTGGGATATGTCAAATGTGTTGTTTTAGTTCACAAAATGGGCTTAAGATACTGTTCTGTTAAATCCTTCATGCGTTGTCCAGCGATTGTCCTACATGACCTACTATTTTCAATTTTCTTCACAAGCACCCTTAACCAATGTCAGTCTGAGACAAAGATCACCACAGAGTCAAGGGCACTACATACTGAAGAAATTATATGAAATTATTAGCAAATAAATCCTACTTACAAAACATTTTTTATAGCCAAACATTTCAACAATGTCTTCTCCAAAACCAGTCGAACAATATTGAAAACATATAGCAAAAGTCATCTTGGTATCAAGACTGTGAAACCATATACAATTTATTGCCATCTAAAATGGTAGCTGTCATGATAGAGCTAGATAAATAAAAGAGCTTTGTCTGTAAAAAAAACTCTGCTAATTTCTTTTACCAGTTTGACGGAGAGAATATGAAGATAAAAACTTTTCAGGTTTGCAGATTCAGTGCCGGACGTCCATCAAATACGAGAGGCTTTTTATGAACTATTTCATTGTTTGCATCCAATTACTAATTCGTCAGTAGTGCCTCTTAAATTTATAAAAATGAATCAGTTCTGTATTCTAGCATAGTTACCATTACTAAAATATTTTGAAAACAAACCATTAGTTGTTATTTTAATCAAACTGAACCAACTTTGACATGAGTTAAAGCATCTGGATTTCGTAGAAACATGTTAAAAAGTTCAATAACGGCCACTGTTGTCATAAATATACCTGTTTCATGATACTTTGTGCTATAAACCGCTCAATCAGTATTAGCCAAATGGACAAAGATCATTTCTTGCACAAAGGTATTTGAAATTTTTACACACAAGATGCTATTAAAGTCTGCACACGATGTTATTCAACTTATACAGATATGGTCATAGTTTATGAACGTTGACATAGTTCTAACGAACTCTGTTTGTTGTTTGTACAAGCTGGAACCAAATTCGATCAAGAAGACTTATATAAATTTACTAAACAATGTAAACAATGCCAGTCTGCAATGAAATACATATGATACTTAAAAAATTAAAAGGAGTGAAACACCTATTTCAGTAAAGTATGACTCATTTATTTAATATGGCAGGGCGCATCAATTTGTAATCTGTAACCTATTAAAATATCATAAGGTCCTAGGACCTCTATATATATATATATATATATATATATATATATATATATATATATATATATATATATATATATATATATATATATATATATATATGTTTCATGAGCATATATACTTGTTGCTAAAGTTTTCTTTTGTGTTTTAAATGTATTTTATCAACCTAATTCTTGATAAACGTTTATATTGCACATTGCTATAAAAATATCATATTATATCGCTATTTTATTTTGTAGTTACTTCATTATCTCACGATATGTCTTGTTGCATAGTGGATTCTAGTAACCTTCAAACCCTAAGTTATGCGATTCAAATACATAAACATACCTTGCACTATTCAAAACAGAGACCACTTAGCGTTGGTCCGTTCTATCTCATGTCCAGATCAAAAGGTATTTGGATTAGACAGAATAGACAAAAATACTCACTGAATGTTATCTCAAACTGATGACGAAGACGAATAAACTTAGTTTTGTTTTCTTAGCTCACAAATCGACAATAGGTATAAAGTCTTAGGGTTCATTTAAACAGTTGCAGGAGAAAAGTTTTTGCACTTGCTCTTGTGTGTTTTTAAGTGAGCGTATTTAAAAACTATGTTGGTTGAAGTGTGGATACAAAGCCTGTATTCTCAGGATGTGAATGAACCATCGAGTTGAACGTGATGTGAGTGTACTGGACTGAGATGCCCATCGAGTTCAGCATCGACTTTGACGTCATCTGGCTCCATTAGCTGTTCTAATTCATTATGTATTGAATTCATATTTTGTCCAATTAGTAATTGTTTTCTGCATTGTTCAGAATCTATTTCGATGGCATCTGAGTGAACAGTATAATTGTAATCATCCAGTTGTACATGACGTGAGTGAACTGGAAAGAGATCGACATCGAGTTTCTTATTAACTTTGACGTCTTCAGGCCCCATTAATTGTTCTGATTGATGACATGTAGAAGCTATATTTTGTCCAATAAGCACTTGTTCCTTTTGTTGTTCAAAGTCGGTTTGGGTGGCATCTATGTGAACAGGATGGATGTAATCATCCATTTGTAAATGACGTGAGTGAACTGGATTGAGATACCCGTCGAATCGCACATTGACTTTGACGTCATCTGGTCTCAATAGTTGCTCTGATTCATTATGTATAGAAATCATATTTTGTCCAGTTAGCAGTTGTTCACCGTGTTGTTCAAATTTTGTTTCAATGGCACTGCACAATTCTCCGTCTGCATTGCTGACAATGGTCCAATAATTTTCAGGCACGATTTCCTCGTGTAGGTGTATTTCTCGTTCATTTCTCTTGTTATTTGACACTCTGTTTACACATAAGCTATAAAAGACAAGTCAAACAATCTT
>JAECUM010070653.1:0-15397 GCA_016617855.1 Megalonaias nervosa | reverse complement strand
GTGGAACGTTTTCAACGCACCTTGAAAGAACGCATGTGGAAATATTTTACGCATCAATACACTCTCAAGTACATTGACGTCTTGCCACACCTTGTCCAATCGTACAACCAATCTTACCATCGGAGCATTGGGAGTGCCCCCCAAGAAGTGACTGCTGACAACGAAGTGACCGTCTTCGAGCGTCTGTTTGGTACGTCCCCAAGAGTGATTGTCCCCAAGAAAGGTGGAGTGTTGGCATCAGGAGACTGGGTGCGCATTGGCAAAACCAAACGCACTTTCGACAAAGGTTACTTACCCAACTGAACCACTGAATTGTTTCGTGTCACTGAACGAGTGCGTGACCGTTATCCTCCTGTCTATAAATTGGAAGACATCAACGGAGAAGTGTTAAAAGGAACGTTTTACTTGCCCGAGTTAGAACATGTGACCAAAAAAGAAGACGACGTGTACGAGATAGAAAGCATTCTCGATCGAAGAACTCGTCAAGTGGGAAAACGACGTGTCGAAGAAGTCAAAGTACATTGGAAAGGATATCCTCCCAGTTTTGACTCTTGGATCGACGCATCGCAACTCATCGACTATAAAAAGAAGTGACCATCATGTCCTTCAACACAGCCTAAGCTACTGCAGTGACCACTCCTTCCCCCAGTTCTTTTCTGCAAGATATACAAAAGCAACCCTTGTGGGTGTGGTGTGGAGAACGTGTGCCTAAAACGAAAATCGTCTTTTTCTGCCAAATCTTTGTGGTGTATTGTGTCATCGGTGCTGCAACTGCTAATTTAAGTTTCCAACATGGAGACAAACAATTGTGGACGATTTCACTTTGCAGTTGCATTGGTTACCTTCTTCCCAATCCGTCTCTGAAATATTTCTCTAACGGAAACAACAACGGGAGTCTTGTGTCCAACGTTAGTCCCCCTTCCAACAGTTACCCTAACCATCTTCTTTTAGACACTCCTCTGACTTCCAGTGACTCCTCGGAAACTAGAACTCTGGAATTATGAACAACCAATTTTACTTAACGTTACCCAGTGACAGTTCCATGGAGGTCTTTCCCAATAACACTTTGTGCTGTTTCTTCGCCAGATTACCTCAAGCCATCCAATTGGATCACGAAGCCCATTGGGAAGTGGCTTTGGTCGAAATGATTCACCCTGGACAAATCAGAAACATCGTCGAAAATAAAAACACTTTTACGGTAGAAGTGTGTGACAAACAAGTGCAACAAGCCATGGATGAACGCGCCAGTGTAGCTGACATTATAAAATCACAAGACCCCAAAACTAAACGAACCACTTATCTGTTGAAAATTCCTGCGGGCTATTATTTTAGTGGTCAACATTTGGTGAACGCCATTGCTGACAGGTTAAATTTCATGTTTGGTAAAGCCTTGGAGAAAGGCAGAAGAAATGTTACGATCGAGTACCACAAAATAGCTCGTCGCCTAATGATGAAATTTTCAGAGGACAAGGTATTGGCCATTACATTTTGCCCTAAATTTTTTGACATTTTGGGTGGAGACAGCAAGTTGATCAAGATGAAAAACGAAATACCAGCCATGACCGGTAACTTGGATTTTGCGAAATATTTCCGATTCCCTGTAGAAATGAACCAAGGACTGAATTTGATGTTTGTGTATTCCGATGTGGTGGAGTACAACGTGGTGGGACACACCTCCGTACCGTTACTGCGTGTCATTCCTTTCAAAGTGGATTCTGCCACGAACGCTGACGAGGAAGGTGGAAACACCTATCATGTTCACCGCGAATTTGTACATCCTCACTATTTACCCATCATTAAGTCATATTTCGACACTGTCAACATTACTATAAAAGGAGATCTGGGACAAAATATTCCATTCACCAAAGGGAAAGTCACAGTGAAACTCCATTTTCGAAAACGATTACTCTAACCCATTGTCAGTCATGTATCCTGTGTACCAACGAGTCGCTCGACAGCGAGGACATGGTTTAGGTGATATGCTAAAATCAGCCTTTCGTAAAGTGGCTCCCGTTTTGAAACCGATGGTGACACGGGGATTGCACGCCTTGAAAGATGCCGCGTTGACGCAAGGTAAAGAATTTCTCCAAAATGTCATCATTGACAAACAAAACTGCAAAGAAGCTTTCTTGAGAGCAGGCAAAATTGTCTTGCTTCAAACTGGTAAAGACATTTTGGGCCGACGAGAAACTCCTATATATGCCCTGGGCAATGCCTAGTTAGGCATTCCTGCTTCCCTAGAGCCACAGCAAGGACAAGGCAGAAAAAGACGACGAAAACACCCCTTGAGAGGACTTCACACCCCTAAAGCTAGAAAGACTAAGAAAAGAAAAACCGTCCGAGAGTTAGACGTTTTTGATAATTAAAAAAAAGAAAATGATGCACCGAGAGTCTTGTGCTTTTTCCAAGTCGGACGTGGATCTGCTTGCCATGCCACCCACCATGATGGCGATGCAAGAATCCCAATGGGTCGAATTTCATCCCGTCTCCTCTTTGACGGATTTAGCTCCCATCGTGTTTTAAATCAAAGGACAACCCGAAGATTACATCGATCTGAATAGCAGTTACTTGTATCTGAAACTGAAAGTGATCAAAACCGACAACACCAATCTGGGGGCCGATGCCAGAGTAGCTCCCGTCAACAATTTCATGCATTCCTTGTTCATCGAAGTGGATTTGTACTTGAATAGCAAACTGGTCAGCAGCAGTATGGATACTTACCCTTACCGAGCGTACCTAGAAAATCTCTTGACGTACGGAAAAGAGGCCAAGAACACTCATCTGGATGCTTGCGTGGTATGGAAACCTGACACCGCAGGTGAAGACACGTTTAACGACACAGCCCTGACAGCAGATGACAATCCTCGCAATGTGGGTTTTAACAACCGTCGAAGGAAAATCCTGCAAAGTCGTAGTTTAGAAATGATGGATCGCTTGCATTTGGACATGTGGTTGCAAGACAAGTATTTGCTCAACGGAGTGGATATTCGCCTGAGACTCAATCACAGCAGTGTCGCTTTCCATTTGATGGCTCATGCCAACGAGTACAAAACCATCATCCAAGAAGCCAGACTTTACGTGCGTCGCATAGAAGTGTTACCTAAAGCGGGAAACGACATCAGTCAAACATTCAGCAGATCGACCGCCAAGTATCCGATACGACATGTAGAAGTGAAAACATTCACCATTGCTGCTGGACTCCGATCCAAGATAGAAGATCATCTGTTCCAAGGACAGTTACCCAAACGTTTAATCGTTGGCATCTTCCGTAATGCAGCCCTCAACGGAGCCCAGGATCAAAATCCTTTCCAGTTTCAGCACTACAGAGTGTCCAAGATCGAAGTCAGTCGCGATGGCAAGACCTTGTGTACCAGGCCCTTCGAACCTAACTTTGCCCAGAAGAATTACTTGAGATCGTACTTGTCCCTGTACGAAGCTACCGGACAACTAGGAACCAACACTAGTCACGGTATTTCGTACGAAGATTATGCAGGAGGTTACACTTTGTGGGCCTTTGATTTCACTCCAGACCAAGGCAGAGACGAGGGACATTTCCACCCTATAAAATCTGGTCAACTGCGTGTGGAGCTTCAGTTTGCAGAAGCTCTCACCGAGACGGTCAACGTCATCTTGTATGCCGAATTTGATAATACCATAGAAATCAACAGTTTGAGAGAAGTCATTCTAGACTATTAGAAACAATGGAAGACACTTATCCCTCATTGAACGGTAGAAAATCTTTGGAAATGGAATGGGAGGATGGCGTGAAAACAGAACCCCAAGACCAAGACAAAGAGGACGAGGTAGTGGTCAAGTCCAGATGGCCAGAACAAGAACAACATTTAGTGTCCTGTTTTGCTAAACACCTGGCGGATACAATTACGGAATTGAGTAAGAAATATTGTTATGGATATCAAAACGATCATCCCAGTCAAATTTAACACGATAAATGTATGATGATGAGTCAAGAGAAAAAATTGGACGAGTATCTGGACGACGCTTGGAGTCTCATCTCGAAAGAAGCAGTGTTGCATGAGTGGTATAAAGGCTTGCGTGATAATTCCTGCCCTCCACTGACTACTCTAGAGATCTATCGCATCGAAGCTCTCTTAGCCCAGAGTGCGGAGACAAGGCGAAGAAACGGCTACTTGACAGAGCGTTTCAAACAAAAAGTCAGAATTGAATTGATGACTTATCATTACCTGTGAAAAAACAACACAACAAAAAAATGGATACCTGGGAACTTTATTACCTTTTGAACAATAGTTCGTATACTGCTTCTTGGAATCCTGTCGTGTGCGCTAAAGATGAACTACCTCATCGCAAACCTCAAGACCATCAAGCTTATGGCATCAACACGGACGAAAGTCATCTTCCAGGAACTCACTGGGTTGCCGTCTACTTCCCTCAAGAGGATTGTGTGGAATATTTTGATTCGTATGGATTACCCCTTTGGAAGACGATATCATTGACTTTATGAGAAGAAATGCCCAGACTACACGATACAATAATGTGAAATTACAAGGCACAGATTCCATGGTGTGTGGACAATATTGTGTGTATTTTCTTCATCAACGCAGTCTTGGATATCCTTTAGAACATTTAGTGACTTATTTTGATCGTCACTCTTCTAGAAACGATGAGAAAGTAGATCGATGGTTTTGTGACCATTATGGCTATCATTTGTCTTTAGCTAGGAAACGTAGTGTACATCAATAGCCTCATGACTTTCATCAATGGAAATCTCACATGATTTCACAATGTTGTCAACCTTGTCAAAAATAATTTGTTTGATGTTATTGTTACTTGTTAATTGTTAGTAGTTGATTGTTGGTTGAATAAAAAATGTTGTGTTTTTGAAAAAATGTGTCTGTCGTTTGTTTTCAAAAAAAGACTGTGAATATATGCTCTTTGACTTTCTCTCTATCCCTCACCATGACATTCGCTATCATAGCGTTCCGACACTAAAACCTAGTAGGGATGTTTTCTATCGCGTCCGCGTCTGAACCATATAAAGCGGGTTGGTCTCCAGTCTGGCCAATCACTGTTGATTCGTCAACCTATGAACATGCCTTCCAGACTAGCCAAGCTGAACGAAGCTTACGTCAATTTACATCGTGTCAGGCTAAACCTGATACCGAAGCCTGAAGAGAAAGAGAATGTCAGGATGTTAGCCATAGCCCAAGACCTAGTAGAAGAGGTTTTCAGAGAGGAAATCAAGAAAGAACAAGAAGAATGGACAGAGAAGTACAGACTTCAGAAACAGAGAGAACAGCAACAACAACAGCAGCAACAACAGCAGCTGCAAGAACCAGACAGAGGTTTTGTCGACTGCCGTGTGGACACCAAAGAGTTCTCCTTCTCTTTCCGCAGAAGCAGGCCGTATCGTATAGGAAAGCCTGCTGCCAGACGGGGACGCAATCTTAGACAGCAAAAAAAGATTGCCATCACTCCCGTTAACCAAAAGACATCCCTTTTTAGGGCTACGCCAATACTCTAGAAAAGAGATACTAATTCAGTTTCCCAAAACAAATTTCTGTGTGTGTGTGTGTGTGTGTGTGTGTGTGTGTGTGTGTGTGTGTGTTTAAAAAAAGAAGTGTGTCTATAAGCACTTAACTTTCTCTGTCTTGTCAAATCGTGCATGTCTGTGTTTGTAAGTAAAAAGTCAACGTGAGTGCTTCTTTTAGGTCCGCGCGTTTGATGTGATGGTAAGTTTTGGTGTTAGGGGATGTTTACCTTCACGTCCATGCTTCAAGTTTATAAAGCGTGGCGATCGTCAGTCTGGCTACCCATTGTCAACCAGACAGTTATAAAGAATTAGCAGAATAAGTAAATTGTTGGAACTCCAAATGCACCTGGAGTATGCCAGACATATTTTAGACGAGCTGACTAAGGAGGCAATACAGGAGGAATCCAGAATAAAAGAGGAGAAAGAGAAGAGGAAAAAGAAGAAAGAGAAGAAGGAAAGGGTCCTGCCACACCTCATAATGAGGCCTAAGTGTGAGGTGAAGCCTGAGGTGAGGACACCTCCACAGGCACTACCAGCTCCACAACAGCTACAGCCACAATCACAACCACTATCACCAGTACCAATAGTCGCTGTCCCCCAGATGGAAAACTGGGAGGAGATTATGGAGGAGTTGGAGAGACAGCGGCAAGAGTGGGAGCCGCAGCGTCAGCAACATCATACCCGGCTGCAGAATAGAAGACAGAGGGAAGTCTTCACCATCTCTCAGAGTGAAAACTGGGATGATGAGGCCAGCCAACTCCCCTCTGCACTTCCAACAAGACAAATCAAATGGAAGAATGACTGGAGCAGACGTTGTGTGTGTGGTGCCCGGCATGGAAGGTGTCACCATTAACCAGGTGCATTTGGAGTTAGAAAAACAGCCCTTCTCAGGGCTAACCAGATCTCTAGAAAAGAGACACTATTCAATTTGCCAATTGGTGTGAATGTGAAGTAGTGTGACTATAAACACTCACTTCTTTACTGATGTGTGTGTGTGTGTGTGTGTGTGTGTGTGTGTGTGTGTGTGTGTGTGTGTGTGTGTGTGTGTGTGTGTGTGTGTGTGTGTGTGTGTGTGTGTGTGTGTGTGTGTGTGTGTGTGTGTGTGTGTGTGTGTGTGTGTGTGTGTGTGTGTGTGTGTGTGTGTGTGTGTGTGTGTGTGTGTGTGTGTGTGTGTGTGTGTGTGTGTGTGTGTTTGCGTTCCCATGCGTTTGTGAGGATAGTATAGTGTGTATGTTTTATGCATTCTCGTCCGTTGGTGAGGATAGTAAATATGGTGTGTTTTATGCATTCTCGTCCGTTGGTGTGGATAGTAAATAGGTGTGCGTTTCATGCTTTCTCATTCGTTGGTGAGGATAGTAAATATGGCATGTTTCATGCATTCTCGTCCGTTGGTGTGGATTGTAAATAGGTGTGTGTTTTATGCTTTCTCATTCGTTGGTGAGGATAATAAATATGGTATGTTTCATGCATTCTCGTCCGTTGGTGTGGATAGTAAATAGGTGTGTGTTTTATGCATTCTCGTCCGTTAGTGTGGATAGTAAATATGAGATGTTTTATGCATTCTCGTCCGTTGGTGTGGATAGTAAATAGGTGTGTGTTTTGTGCTTTCTCATTCGTTGGTGAGGATAGTAAATATTGTATGTTTTATGCATTCTCGTCCGTTGGTGTGGATTGTAAATAGGTATGTGTTTTGTGCTCTCTCGTTCGTTGGTGAGGATAGTAAATATGGTATGTTTTATGCATTCTCGTCCGTTGGTGTGGATAGTAAATAGGTATGTGTTTTATGCTTTCTCATTCGTTGGTGAGGATAGTAAGTATGGTATGTTTTATGCATTCTCGTCCGTTGGTGTGGATAGTAAATAGGTGTGTGTTTTATGCTTTCTCCTTCGTTGGTGAGAATAGTAAATATGGTATGTTTTATGCATTCTCGTCCGTTGGTGTGGATTGTAAATAGGTGTGTGTTTTATGCTTTCTCCTTCGTTGGTGAGGATAGTAAATATGGTATGTTTCATGCATTCTCGTCCGTTGGTGTGGATAGTAAATAGGTGTGTGTTTTAGTCTTTCTCATTCGTAGGTGAGGATAGTAAATATTGTATGTTTTATGCATTCTCGTTCGGTGGAGTGGATAGTAAATAGGTGTATGTTTTATGCTTTCTCATTCGTTGGTGAGGATAGTAAATATGGTATGTTTTATGCATTCGCGTCCGTTGGTGAGGATAGTAAATAGGTATGTTTTATGCATTCTCGTTTGTTGGTGTGGATAGTATATCATATGTGAAGTAAGTGTGAGGGATGTTTTCGTTCACGTCCGTGCTTGACGTATATAACGCGGAACGCTGGTCAGTCTGGCTACCCACGTTGACTAGTCAACACAAGATGGAATTGTTTAACGAGTTAGGAGACAGTTATTTTTGGATGATGGATGCAGTCTACGTGGTGGAAAGGCTAGAACAGGAATGGAACTATCCAGACAGCCAAGACTTTGTGACCAGTCAAGTCCCTAGCCTGAACGTAGTCAGGGATAAGGTGGCAGGAATGATAGAAGAGGAGGTGGAAAAAATAAGAGGCTTCATCCATCGTAAATATGTGAGTGGGGACATTGAAGGACGCACTTGATAATGTCATCCAAGTGAGGTGCTTTTTAGAAGAGCAAGTAAATTTTACGGAGTGGTCTTTTGTCCTGTGGGGATTAGAGAAATTAAGGAAATCTGAAGACCTAATAAGAAAAGTGATGAAAGAAGAGGTAACGAAAATCAAAGACACATGGGCAAAAGATAGAAAGGAGAAGGAAAACAGAAAGAGAAAAGAGGAGTTTGAAAGACTAAATCAAAACTGGATGAAAATACAAAAAAAGTTTAGAGACATGGGACATCCAGACTGGATTCCAGACGAAGAAAAGAAAAAGACGAAGAAAGGAATCATTGGAAAATTAAGAAGTTGGTGGAAGAACTGGAGACAATAGAAGCAAAAAACCAAAGGCCCTTTTCAGGGCCACTCCACTGCCTCGAAAAGATTTATTCTTTCTTGCCTAAAAAAATTATTCGATTGTATAATTTATCTTTTAACTCACAAAAACATTATTCTCTTATCTAAAATTTTTTTTTAGTCAGTTGTATAATTTGGGTATAATATTATAATATCCACAAACACGAAAGCGAATGATTCAAACTTTATATAGAAATGACACAGGTTGCATGACGTCACGGTCCTTGCTACATTGTTGCAAGTGTCAAGTACCGTGACGTCACCCTACCTGTGCCATTCCTCTTGTCGCTATACAAAATTCCCATTGTCCCTATACTGGCCCAGGGTGTGCTAGTCCCTATACAAAATTCCCATTGTCCGTATACAGTCCCAGGGTGTGCTAGTCGCTATACAAAATTCCCATTGTCAGTAGACAGTCCCAGGGTGATTTTTTGTCCGTAGAAATCTTGTCCATAGACAGTCCCGGGGGGTGGGGGGTGGTGTCTGTAATGCTAATTCCCATTGTCCGTAGACTATCCCACTACACTACTTCTGTGGTCTTGCATTGATTAGAGTAAAATTTATGTATAGAATGGACACGTCGGGCTTTCTAATTTACAACTGAAGTTGTATAGAAGTCTTTGGAAATTTGGGGTAAACTTATGACTTCTAGCGGGAATCGCGCCAGGGTTTGACACCGCTCAGTCAAGCATAGACATCTGGCTTGTAACAATATATAGACTGTTACACCGCACCTCAGATCAGAGTCGTTAGAGAACAAAGTGTTACGTTCCCCAAGTAGGATTTCATCACAATACATTGTAAGTGTGTAGTCCTCTGTAGCAGTTCCTTTCATAGATCTGGTGTAAAAACCACTATTTTACACGGATACGTAACTGTTCCACTTTTTGTTTATTGTGCATTTATTAATGTATTAATTTCGTCGACCAAACAAAAAAAAAAAAAAAAAAATTATTAAATAACTGTACAAGACAGGAAACTGTTCCTTTTCCTTGCTTCAGTTTATTTCAGTGTTGATGTACATACATACATACATACATACATACATACATACATACATACAGTAGCGGCCCCAACAACTGACAGACTGACAGACGGACAAATATACAGCAAGATTTGAAACTCATTCATGTTTTTATTCTTAAAATCACCATTAAATTGCTGTTTTCCAACTCCAGTCAAAATCATTTTCGAGCAAGTCGAACGAGAAAACGATTATTAGTTTAGACAGATCTCCACCCAATGTGAACTCAACAGTAAGGGGATGCACCTGTCACGATATCTAATTTATATTGACATTAACAAATGTGCATACCAATGTTCCCGTAATCACGTTTTGCAACTAGTTTGTTCTAGCTGTTAAACAAACACCCTATACATAGAATTCACTACCATACTGTATAAATATGTATGAAAATGAAAACGATAGATATATCGAATTGTATCCCTCAGCACGCCAAGTACTTTAGATACCGATAGTGAGAGAGACAGACAAACAGACGGATATATAGGTAGGTTGATAGACAATCAACTTGAATTGATTTCAGCACATTGGGTAATGTCATGATATACATTCACAGAGAGAGAGAGAGAGAGAGAGAGAGAGAGAGAGAGAGAGAGAGAGAGATTAACGCCCAAAGTGCTAACATGGACATACTTTTCGACAAATGAGAATCCGATCAAATAGTGTACATTCTTGGAAATATCAGATTAACAAAGCTTATTTATAACCCGCTAGAAATTCAGCCAACTATACTGAAATAAAAGCTATAACTAACCATTAGCAATTTGGCGTAGCTAACTAAAACACTAGACATTTGTTAATAATTGGTTCATGGCCACATGATTACGCAGATGAAACGACAAAAAGTACATGTCTGCAGCATGATGTCCCAGCGATTGACATAACTATAAACGGTCACAAATATGGTAGCTATATGACGGAAAAAATATTGTTAAAGCTAAGTCAAATATCCAAATCACACACACACACACACACACACACACACACACACACACACACACACACACACACACGTATTGTTAATAATCGGTTCATGAATGCATGCTTAACCAAATGAAATGAAAAGATAGTTGTTAATACTAGTTTCACAGCCGCATGCTTACCGGACTGAAATGACAAGAGTTGTTAATGGCATGTTAAATCCATATGTTCACCGGACTGAAATGAGATAGTTGTTAATAATAGGTTGATTGCCGTATTTTCTACAGCATATGATCAAAACATTATATTGCTTATTTAATGTAATCTTTACTTGTCGATTTTTAAAGGTAATTTATAAATTCTCAAGTTGTGGGTTGTCTGTTGATGGATTTCAGGATCACATTAACGTGCTATTTAATTAAAGATTTTTAGACAAACAGTATTCACCCTCTTTTATCAATTGTAAAGGGACAAAATATATTGCTCGATAATAAAGTAATGAAATGGAATAATTAATACTAGCAATTATAATTTGCTTGTCAACCATTTACTCTGTGCTTTTATATGTAACCGTTCCGATTAGTAATAAAATAATAATAAATATTAACAATTGTAATTTTTCATGTCAACAATTTACTATGTGAATTTCAAAGTAGCCTTTCGGAATATAGAAAATAAAGGATAACCAATTATCTTTTCATTTATAAATAAAGAAACAAAGAATCAATCAAATATTCCATTGTAAAAAGAAAACAGGAAGAAAGAATAAATAAATAAATAAATAAATTCAGGAACGAAGAAATGAACAAATAATGAAATAATACATTTCGAGACCAACTTAATACATATGCACACATGTAAAGCTTGAGTTATTCTCTGCGTTCTTTACATTTTGACTTTTTTGAAACAAAATTGTGCGTGTTTCTTTACTTGCGCACCTTCTGATGCATACCATTTTATTAAATATGTTACTCTTGTTTGCGATCATCTGCTTTATCAGCCAGAAAAGTTTAAAAAGATGAGACTCGTATACCTGTTTATTTCTATAAGGGTCTTTGTTTTCTTGTGCCATTTATGAAGCTGTTTATACCCAGATTTTGAGCTCTGCCACATGCATGACTACTTTATTTTAATTGTCGTTTAGTTAACTGTTTTCTCATGATTGGATTTTTATTGCTGAATCATTCTTCCAATCTACAAATTACTCCTGCTCAATATCCAACTTTAATCCGATAATATCTTTAAACACTAGCAACACTAGAGTAAATGCGTCTCAAAGACCACATTGTACACTAACAAAGAAATTAAAAGTGATTCTGCATTAGAAGTCTTAAGTACCGGATGTGTCTACAGAACGTGTGTGTGTGTGTCTGTGTGTGTGTGTGCTATTTGGAATTTTAATGTAGCTTTAAAATATTTTCAGTTATATTGCTACGATGTCTGCAGTGTGGCAGTGTATAGAGATGTCTAGCACTGGGGCATCATGTCGCAGACATGTAGCAATATGTCCAACCCAGTCACATTATCCTGACACCAGCCAGACCAGTCCTAACTCTAACCACTTAATGCCGAGCGCCTAGCGAGGCATCTGTTAGTACTATTTTATAAGTCTTTCGTATGACTCAACCGGGGGTTTAAACCCGCGATCTCCCGCATCCGAGGCGGACACTCTAACCACTAGGTCACCAGAGCGTAAGATGGTTCACAGAGGTGACAAGACATTTAGTTTTAAACGGTAGGTAAAGACTACTTTATTGCAACTTATAGCGAGTGAGATGTTAATTCATGGCGATTGTCTTTACAAATAATATAACGACGTGGTTGTATTTAACAATAATGAGAAAACGTGATTGCTTTTATAAATAATGACGAGACGCTCTTACCTACAATTCAATGTTTCACCGTAACCTGTGGCAGTACGGTACAGTAGTATCTTGGTACGAGTGGTAGGCTCTTTCTATCCATTCAGTCAAAATCGTACCATCAAGCAAAGTGTATTTCCACTTGTGGTTGCTCAGCAGAAGACTATATAAATACATGTAGACTGACGCATTATTATTTTGAATAGAGGCAGGTCATCCATACCAGTGTAAACTTTAAGAATTCAGCCCCGTCTGACACGCGGTATAATCAGCAAGTGGGCGGTGACCGTCGTGGGGAGTTGTATTTTTCCCGTTTGACATGCGCAGACCATACTACGCTAAATCCGGATAGAGAAAATCCATTTTTTTTTTTAAATGGTAGAGTGTATTAATAGAAAGGTGTGTACCATCTAGTCAAAAAACGTCCTCGACTTAGGGTAAACTCACATGCGCATGTTTCGAATGCTATGTTTTGTTGTTGTTTTTTCACCGCGTTTGCAGATTTGCTCGTCATTTGTTCTTTTTGGTCAATGAATATAACAAGTTTTAAAGTAAACGTGGAAAAATAATTGACTTTACACTGATGATTTTAAATGTTATGTCCTAAGGAAGAAAAAACACGAACGCAAATTGAGGTCCAGTTTGTGCAACAAAGGTTTTGATTTGTATTGGTGTATATGGGGCGTAGGTCGGGGAGCACAATTTGCGGATTTCCTATGTAGTCCTTTTTGTCTCTCTGAGAACTTCTATGTAAATTATCATCCCCGCTCCCAAGCAACACCGAGCTCAACGTTCTCATTATTTTCAGGCTACGCCTTTCGGTTTGGTAGCCATATTACTTAACACTAGATACGAGACTATTCAAATATTGACCGCCCTCCATTAGTTCATTATCAAAATGAGTTTTACAAATATACTCTACAATAAAATTTAGATTTTAGTGTGACAATAAATATCAGTCAAGGAATCCTTGTGGGAAATCATGACATGAGATATTTCAATGGAATTTTAAAGCGGTAAACAAGTCAACCATCACAATATTTACCGAAGGTGGTTTCAGGTAAGCAAAACTTCACAACGTTGATCCAATTTTCGTTTATGAAATATCTTTTTACTGATAACGCATGCATAGGCGCATACTTGGTGTAATGCGCTGTAATGTTCGAGACGATCGAGATCGTTTTATTTATGACATTTATTTTAATTCAACAGAACAAGATTTGATATGTTTGCATATTTTTACAACCATATACATTGTAAAGGAGCCTTTTGAATTTTACCAATGTTTACCAGCAGCTCATCGGTTGCTCTTTGGGCAGAGAACGTTCCTTTCATATTAAAAATAAAACGGTAAACTGTGAACGCATTATCCAAACAAAAAGGTTACGATAAGTTATGTAATTGTGGAATGGAAAGGATGCATTGTACTTATCTGCAAGATTTATGAGATTGTATAATGTTATATGTTTATATTGCTAGATGAAAAGGAAATGAAAGGGAATTATTAATTAAAAAATGATTATTTCCACTTATTAATTAATATTTACTAGTTTGCTTTCATTCGAGTGTTTCTAGTGGTACATTTACTGTATTATATTATTGATTTAATTTTTAATCTTTTAAAACCCATTAAAAAGATTGCTTATAACTAAAAAGTAAATTCTATTCAAAAACTAAAAAAATCGATTAAAATAAAATAGAACACTCAAGTTAACAAAGAGAACTGGAGTCTAAGCAAACATTGTAAGATGCATGGAAGTAAATGGTACGGAAGAATTATTCTAATATTCCAAAATAATATTTTTTGCAAGATTATGTTTGATCTCGCTAGAAATGTTTCTTTGTGTCGTATGCCTTTGTTTCAGTCTGCACGTGTACAGCATTTTTTTCTCTTGTGCCTTTTGATATCCTTTTGAAGCCGGACAATTTTAACTCTGTCACAGCATTACCACTTTATTTTATATTTCCTCTAACTTTTTCTCAATTGTTGGACTCTCTTTTTCTTGGAGTAGCTGCAGGAACACACATCAATCTAATGGCTTACGTGATTCGCTCTGTCTGAGTGCAACACATATTTTGCGACAGTGTTTTTGTCTTACTCCGCTGCCATAATAGACCATATGAAGAAAAGTGGTTTCAAATATATTTCTCAAATACATTCGAGGTTTCTCACTCGACTGGACGGGGAAAGTCGTGGATACTCAGATTGAGGTGAAACATGTCGGATAAAAGTCTATTTAGGGCTCGATATTAACTAATAAAATTGCCTCTGGCAAACGATGAAGATAACTTCTTTCATAATACTGCTAGCATCAATGTCATTCTAACAAAGACAGCCGCCTCTGTCGTAGATATCAGGATGTTTTGAACAAGCAACATATTCAAAATGGAGGTCGAGCTCTCTACAATCATCATCAACATCTTAATTTGTGTCGAGAACGGAGTAAACGTGTCTCAGTGTATAATCTACCGGCGGATTGAAAATGATTTGGAATTTACTCAAATCAGAATGTGCATGACTTAATTTTTGCAATGGTGTGTTTTAAAACTTTCAATAGGAATACAGTGGACACCCGCCGGTACAACTTTCTCCTTTTTCTTTGATATTGCCAGCCTACGATGATTGAAAAAGGAAATAGAAGGAAGAAGTAAAGTTTTTTTGTTATAACGCCCAAAAGAATAAGAACTGTCGTTTGTCTATTTTATAAAATAAAAACAAGAAAAGGAAAAGAGAAAGCGACAAGTGGGGAAGAAAGCGTTGAGCAACGAACACGTGAAGTGAGTGAGAACAAAATTAGTGTCTTCCATGATATTTGGCCGAGTTAAAACATCTGAGAAAAATTTATGAACGTTCGCTAGCTAACACAAAATAAAGAAACTTTCGCAATACTAGAATTCGAAATTTCCCTTGACCACATCAACAACCACCACCGAGACACCAGCAGCGGCAACAGTAACTACCATCATCTTTTTTAGCAGCAGTGGGACTTGCATGTGGAACAGGTTTAAGGCAGCTATATATATGATATGCCCGTAATATATATATATATATATATATATATATATATATATATATATATATATATATATATATAG
>JAECUM010070652.1:0-11873 GCA_016617855.1 Megalonaias nervosa | reverse complement strand
TATCATAGTGTGAAGTCGATATACTCTTAACTGAGTTCACAAAAAGTCGTATCATAGTGTGAAGTCGATATACTCTTAACTGAGTTCACAAAAAGTCGTATCATAGTGTGAAGTCGATATACGCTTAAGTCACATAAAGTCTGTCTCACAGTGTGAGGTCAATAACTCTTTACAGAGGTCACGTAAAGCCTGTCTCGCAGGTTGAAGTCGATATACTCTTAACTGAATTCACAGTGTGTCTCTCCGGGTGAAGTCAATATATTTTTGAGCTCACAAAAATCTGTCTCACAGGGTGAAGGCGACATCCTCTTCACTGAGTGCACATAAAGTCTGTCTCAAAGGATGAAGTCGATATACACGACAAGAATAAGATCTACTGTCAGTGGACACAGGTATTGCGTACACTCCGGTCGAAGTTCACACTTTTGGAGGTATGCACGAGGCAGATATACGTGACCGATACGCGTTCAGGACAATACAGACTCATCTCTACCATTTGTTTTGTATGAGAGATTCGACTATTCATTGATGGATTTGATACCCCGAAGCCTATTTGTAAACTTTTTATTTTATATATTTTGCCAAGTGTATAAAACATACAATTTACATAATATTTGAAGTCAGTATAAGGAATCTTCCTTCGGAAATGGGTGTATGCAGGGCAGCTTTGGCGCTTTATCGCCATTTTCATTGCCCTTAATACCAATGTGATTAAGCAGCCAGCACAATACAGACTATTTTTGCCACAATGTGTTAGAAAAATCATGTTTCTGCAATATTTGGGATATGAACGGATTGTCCAATTTAATATTTTATAAGGCTTAAAGTGTAGAATGGGAATGTGAATTTATTTTTAAGAGGATTCAACATAGCGCAAAAATTTAAGTAAAGCTGTCATCTTTGCAGTAAAAATGGTGGCTTTATTCGGTACCTGGTTCGTGATGTTGTTATACGTTGTAGCAACGGTCAAATATTACGGGCGGGGATGGGGTCGGGGGTGAGGTATTGGGGATGGAGGAGGTGATTGATAGCCTAGCTGGTGCTTTTGGAACATAGAATTTCGGAGTATTTTAATTGTTTCAAAATTTGGACCTCACGATTTAAGAAACAAAGAATCTTTCATCATGTAATCTGGGAATTTTCTACCGTTTACTGGGTATTCCATGGATCTCCTCTATCCAAAACTTTCATTGCAAATTTTGAAGAGATTTATGATAATTGCTTTAGTTTCGTTCTTGAAAAGCCATAAAAACAAAGGTTTCAGGTCCAAGGTGTATCCTCATGTGAGGGGTTGGGGCGATGATCAAAAGTCACATGCTTTTGCAAATAAAACGTGCGGGTGTTGGTGAGGATTTTCATCACAGGTTTCAAAACTGCGCCATCGCCGCTAAATAAGCGACTCGGCTAGCTGGAGATTTACTCTCTAATTTTGGATATTATCCCTAAGGCAACCAATTCGGTGGTCACGTCTGTATTGTAAGAGTAACAAAATAGTTTCCATCACTTGGATCCATGTTTTTGTTTTGTTTTTATGACTTGCTAATGTCATTTTAGTATATCTCTTGATTGTAATATAAACTATATTCAATTCTTATTAAACAAAATGTGTTAATATGTGTTTTTGCAAAATGTAGAAATACGCATGCTTATTGGAGCACTCCCGTTGTCAAATTTTCAATTTTGGAGGTGGTGTTGCATGCTGATAAGCTCTTCAGTTTCGGAGGTAAGAAAAACTTGCATATGGTTCTCAATCCCACAATCCAATAATATAAGTAATCGGTTTTGAAAACACCGGAGCTTGTGAAGTTTAAGGTTTCAGTTGCGAGATATTTATCTCATACTGCTGTACAATATTGTTATTATTATTATTATTATTATTATTATTATTATTATTATTATTATTATTTTGTGGATCTCATAGGGGACGAACAATTTCATTTTCGGGTGTGAGGGAATGGGGGTTGGGTGGGGGTAGTCTTATTCTGATTTACAGGAAAAGAAAACAAGACCATATTAGAATATATCAACTATATTAGTCGTTAGCGTACCCCTCCCCCCCAAAAACAAAACAAAACAAGAACAAAACAACAACCAAACAATTATCTTTGAGTAATACAGAAAGGCATATCCTGGTTCTAAAGACAATCACACGTCTCCCCTTGCGCCATCTACCCAACCCCAACCCAAAATTATGTAAAATAATGATGGTAGGTCTGAAAAAAAATTAAAGACCTCAGAAATTAATATCAATAACTAACAACACTTTCCATATAGGCCCGGCCATAGGATGTGCGGGGCCCAAGGCAGCAAGCGATGAGCGCGGGGTCCCAAGCAAAAAAGTTGCATTGCGGAGAAGCGCGGGACCCAAGGCGGTTGCCTCGTTCACCTTGCCCTAGGACCGGACCTGATTCCATATAAATGCTAAATACCGCTCACCATCAGTGTTTTCATTAAGACGCACCATATCAAGAATACCCGCTAAATTAATGAATCCCCTCTCCCCACGTAAGAATGAGAGAGCACAGTTGCTTCGCTGTCAGCGTAAGAAAACCCGGTATCATTGCACCAATTGTTTTTTCGATAGACTTCAATAATAACGTTTCTTGAACTAATATGCATTCTTATTTAGTTTAGAAACACACTGTTATTAACAATATTCTTCGACTGTGAATTGTCGAGTGTAGCAACTGTGTGCACATAAGAGAGACAACTCTGCCGGACGCAATACTTACTAGAGACAACTCTGCCGGAGCTAGACAGGCCTAGGAGTTATCTCGTCGCAAGAGAACATCTTTTTGATGCATGTCATATTTATTAAAAGCATAGAAATACAAACATGGTCTTAACATAAGTTTAACATAATCGCAGGCTACATACTGCACCAATCACAGCTAGCCTTGTTCTTTATTTCTGAATACACCTACACATTTACACACTATGGGACGCTCTTCAGTTATTATGAACTTCTGAGTGATTGGCAGGTGAAAGGTGAAGTTGTTTGTATTTGCAACATGCACAATGGAGAGAATGTTGGCATCCTCTATGTTACATTCATGTACTGTGGCTGAAATTTCTTTGAATATTGTATTTGTGGAAATTGTATATGATCTAAGCGAACAAGAACGGCTGTTCCCATGTGCTCAAAAACTCGGATCTGAATTGATCTAAAATACAATATCATTAGCAGTTAGTAAAATAGGAAAGCAAACTTTTCCAGACTAGACAATAACAGCTTTTTAAAGTGCAATAAATCAATTACAAAATATATCTAAAAAATGTTATCGGTTCTTTATTTACAATTTACCGCTGAAGTCCAAGAAGTAAAAGTGACATAACGAAACTAAAAGTATTTTAATACGGGCACATCTTATCTAAGGGAATTAACTCTATAACCCAAATTACACACATGAAACGTAAACCAAAATAAAGAGAATTAAAATTTCTTTTTAGAGTACCTAAACTATATAAGATCTTTTTTCTAAAATAAACAGTATAATCAGTAACGAAAACCTGGGAATTTCTATTGATTTAAAAGTCTAACCCTATGCAAAGCAAGAAACTGTGGAGTGCCACCTTGGCTACTCCACCCCTTCATCAGGTATGCCCACTTGGTACCATATAGACTTTGTATAATAACTAGTCTACTTGCTCTCTCTCTCTCTCTCTCTCTCTCTCTCTCTCTCTCTCAAAATAAATTTTGTAATGCTTACAAACCAACTTTATGCATTGAAATATCATGGAGAAATTTCAACACGTCTTTTCACACTTGGTTTTGTAAAAGAAATCCCATTTCTTTAATAAAATGAATTATTTTATATATGAGTCATGTTGTATTCATAATAGATTTTATCAAAATTCATGTCGTGATACGGAATAAGTCGCACAGTGCCCTATAGTGTAATAACCGGGTCAATGTTCTAATAAACTTGTATCATTCCTACTTTAAGCAAGAGATTTAATCTAAAATAAAGGATTTGAAATTTGCTTAGTAGACACAGAACATAATGCTGTTGACCCAATCTTGCTGCATATATCACAAACTTTGAGCACTGGTCATTGACCGCGGAGACGCTAACCCTAGCCATCGAATGCATTCCATTTTTGACACAGGTAAAAAGCTTTCATCCATTTTGTAGTGTATACTTAGGCACTATGCCACTTCGGCATTCTCTCTAACAGGTGAAAAGCTTTCCTGGCTTGTGTGGTGATTACTTCAGGCACTATGCTAATCTTTGACTGTGCATCGTTAATCACATACAATATGTACTTCTTATTTTGGGTGCATTTTCAGAATAAATAAAGGACAACAAACAACCCTCACCCCACTCCGATGAAACAAAACAAGACAATTAAAAAGATGCCATGTAAAAATAACGGGTATAGCAAATACAATGGATCTAAAATCAGGGGGAAGTGTATTTCCAAAAGGGGCATGAAATCTTATCATAAAGGAATAAAGAAAAAGAGTAATAGAGAATCTTCGATAAATATGTAGATGTACTTCATCGGTCCAAGGACAGTTCCAGTTACTGAGACTACTACGACGCTAACCAGCACCAAAACTTAAGGTGTAGCAATGTGCATTTCCATCTCAAGTACCATCATAAGTAAATTCATGTAGTTTGTTTTGGAAGAAAGTACAAGTGATCTTAATTTAGGGAGGGAAAACATGGGAAAACAACATGTATTAAACTTTAAACCAGTTAAACTTTGCTGTCAGAAATCATTGCACCGTTCTTGCTTGAATCTACATTATGCTTTAGGGCTAGCATAAAATTGCAAACCAAATTTTCTGTTTTGCCATAAACAAATACTGACAAAATACGGTTTTATTTCTTTAAATATCATTATACAGTATAAGGGAGATATCCCAATGAAATCTATGAAGGTTACCTCATAGACGTTTCACATCACGTTTCCTATCAAATGTCTTTCTCTTACTGCATTTCCTTATAACAATTATGAGTTCATAGTAATGTGAATTAACGCATACGCAATTCAATTTAGAATAAGGAAAGATAAAGTGAGATACTTCAATTCAGTCTGAGAGAGAGAGAGAGAGAGAGAGAGAGAGAGAGATGGTAGTAATGATTTCATCTTTATTCTCAGGGACTAGGCGGCTGCCACATGTCGGATAGTTCTTGTCCACAATAATTCCGCCGTGTCGAATGCAGTCTTCTGTGTACATGCTGACGTATCCGCAGACAGTTCAGGACTCCTGCGATGGGACTCCACACGCTGAAGAGCATTGAAGGTGCGTTTTAAAGGAACAGACGATACATGACCGCTGTTGTTACTGCTTAGAAATGTCAGCCTTTACGATAAAATTCGCAAAGAAACAGTTGGACGGAACTCTACAAATGTCAGTAGGTGGTTACACTGGGGCTCACACAAGTGTCTCTGGGAATGCTGGAAATGAAAATTTGTTTTTCACAGTATTCCTGCTCCTTTTTCCAAAGGGGATGCAAATTGACATATTTTTATTATCTCTACAAAGATTTTTAAAAGAAGAAACTTACAGAAGGGACGGGGCCCCGAGTGGTGAGTGGTCTAAACCGCTCACCGTTACGGATCACTGCCATCTCACCTCTGTCTACCTGGGTTCGAGTCTCGGATTCGGCCAATGTGGGTATATGAGAAAGCTTGCCAGTAGCTTCTCGTGGGTCGGTGGTTCTTTCCGGGGTTTTCCAGGGTTCTTCCTCCACCATTAATACTGGCCGCCATGTACAGCCTATCTTGTGCTAAAAAATGGCGTTATACCATACAGCAATTACAGAGGGGACTATTGTTGCAGAACAGTTAAAAGAAGAAAGGAAAATAGTGAAGACCATAATAAATTACATAAAATTACTTAATGGAAGCATATCCTTTACAAATCACATTTGTCTATAGCAACAGAAACACCTTCACTGAGGCAGACAGCGTTATGTATCTAGTCTATAGCTACCTTGAAATGGTTACTATTTGTACATGATTTTATACGACATACAAGTTAAACGACTAATAGATGACCAAAATCATCCATATGTAGCACAGTGTGTTTAAATAACTTCTTTTGTAACATTTATCACAATCGGTGTGCTGAACCAAATGAAAATGATCCAGCAGACTATAAAACTCTCTTTCTGCTACAACCATCGCAATCATCATCCCCCTTCCAGAATCAATGTGCGTTATTTTCAAAAGTTTTTATATATTTTGTCATTGATATCTGCCAATAGATAAGGGTAGGAGTTATACTGACTCAATACATATATTTGTACTGATGAATGTTACATGTTTAAGACAAATCATTGAAAATTCAAATTTATCATGATCTCAGATGTTGCCACTTTTCGAACTTGTCCTAAACACCGCCATAGCTGGCCTTACTTATTGTTTGTTTCTGAACGCATTGTTCCCTGTACGTTTAATTTGCGCGCAACTGGTGCAGTCATACAACCTGTAACATTTGTGAATATTAGAGATGCTCGATAAGTTCATGTAAGCACTTGACTACTAGATCAACCGCCATAATAAATCACGTACGAAGTTACCCATGAGATGCTTTAATTTATTATATAGTTATTTAGGGCGTTTTCGAACTGCACTTGCCGAGGTTTGGAAATGACTGACAAGCAGTTTTCGGTATTCGGTGGCAATATTTCAGTTGTTTCATTCAGTTGTAACGTATAGGACTTCGTGTCATTGTCACAGACCACAATCGCCACCGCAGTCACGATCATGAAGATAAACAACTGTAAGGTTTATTTTTATTTGTCAAAAGAATCGTTATCACGGACGCGTTATTATTGATAGATACTTCTAAGGGTCTGTTTATAGATATTGTTCTAATATAAAATCTAATTTTCTTAACAATGAACAATCGCCCGTTTACGAAAATGCCAGAGAGAGGAACTCACCTTGTTAACCTTTGTGAAAATGTGTCGGCTGCAAAAGATAATTTTATTTGTGCATAAGAACATTGAAACCAGGCGGTTTAAACCAAGAAGACTAGAAAAAGACAGCCATGCACAAATAAAATTATCTTTTGCAGCCGTCATATTTTCTTTCAAATAATTCTCTAAATTTGCTTAATAGCATACAATTACTACTATAAAACAATTAAATATCCGGGATATAATTTGTCCTTACATAAATATACATACAATATTAGAGGTCGTTATGGCTCATCGATTTCTAAGTCAATACAAATATTTTTCAGTGTCCGCAACAAGTTGAAATAAACTAGTTGAAACATAATAAATTTAAAGGTTTAATTCCTGTAGAAACAGCCATGTAAAGTTTTGCAAACACAACGGTTTTTCTGTTTTATTTGTTTGTCTTGTCTATGTTTTGTATATGCCTTTGAAAATGACTCATTAAGAGTCGAAAGCACTCAGGCTAGTTAGATACTAGTTTTGCACTGTTCTTTGTCAGTTTATTGCATATATATATATATATATATATATATATATATATATATATATATATATATATATATATATATATTGGTGTAACGTTTGGTTAAACGTGTCTCATTATCAGCCGAGCGTCGTCACCCTGATGTAATTGTATTTTCTGGACATATTGTCCATATCGATGGACTTGTTAGTATGGCCAGTAACCTCAGTGGTCCAGTATTTACCTGTGTGGAGTACAAGTTGACAGCTCGTTTTATCTAAGTTAGATGAACTTTATCATTTTCATCAAGTCATACTCAAACCAAACTAATAAAAATCTACCAGTGTAGACACTAACAGAAATCTTGGTCTCTTGTTTTGATGTTTAGACATTTAAAGAAACCCAAACATTTTCTTGATATTCAAAGATTTTCATTTCAATAGTTATACTTTATAATGAACAGGAAAACCAGCCAGTGTGATCCATCATGTCCGCCGATGAACATAGACATATCCTGGTATACAAATTCTTTAGTCATTGCTCTAAATATGGTATCCTAACTGGAAAATTTGGGAAAATTATTCTGTAATGGCTCTATTTGTGTTCCATTTATTATTCCCGCGCTTTCTAAAAAGCGATTATGTACTGTGATAAGATGATACCCACGTGAGCAACATTTTAGAACTCCCAGTACACCGTTAAAACGAGACACACACAAAACTTAGATTACTAATAGTCCTTGGGTACAGATCGGGCCAACACTTACTGAATCTTTATATCGCCCTGGAGGTGGCGCTATGTGGTGTAGGGGTAATTTTTCAAAATTTTTTATATAACTCCTGAGTTTTTGTTTGACACATTTGAAAACTGGTATGAATAATCTATAACCCAAGCACTATATATATATATATATATATATATATATATATATATATATATATATATATATATATATATATGTCATGGAAAGACAAATTTATACAACGAGTTGATATGAACTGGAAGGGGTGAGGGGGCTTCAATACCTCCTTGGGATACAGCCCCTGGATCATAATTTAGAAACTGATTAGATTCCAATACGAAATCCATATGGAGACTCAAAGGGAAACAAAGACTTATGTAACAAGATGAACCATGTTGAGGTCAGATTTCAATGAAGACACGAAGAATGATAATGAAAACATGATGTTTGTTTATAGATGAATAAAGATAGAAAAAATCCCACAAATTCGTACGCATGAATTCCAAGACTGGATTTTTAACACAATGATGCGCTCTTAGTTTAAATAACTGAACGATAACTGAAGTAATATAACGAAATATGATACGGTTCCAAACTGGAACGAATTGTAGAATGTACTATAAAACGAACAGTTAGCAATAATAAATGACATGTAGCTAAAATTAAGCTCAAAAAGAAACAATGATTAAACTCCCAAGCGATGATACGTGAATTTCAAAACAATGATACGTGAATTTCAAAACAATGATATGGTTTCACTCCAACAGTGATAACTGGTTTCAGATAAACAGTGGCAATGTTTCACTCAAATAGTGATAACTTGTTTTATAAAATTCTAGTGTTTGGAATGGTTATTCCAGTGAAAGATTGCATGTTAGTTGAAACTGGGGTTCAGGTACATTACACAATCGGCTTCGGATAAGAGCTCGATCTTCTGGTGCAATAAAACCACATGAATAATTAATTTATAATTAAACAGATTTTAGTCCTTTTCCTCACCACGGTCATTCGTTTATTAATAGTTTTCCAGGACAGTGCATTCTGCGTTATGTAGGTCAATGCTATTTTTTTAAAAATTAAATTGTTGCGTTCAAGTGGATACGTAGTATATTGAATTTGAATACAATATCTTATTGATAGAAGCATTTACCTACAGTCATTTCCTACTGAAAAGACGACAATTTACATACCTAATCAATTTCACCAACACCGTTTAGAAAGATCTTCATACAAGTAGATATTAAACATTACCAGCAAGGCATCATATATTCGTCTATATTTTGTACTTTCAATGTTTTCTTTTCAATTGTTTGTTTTCGGCACGGACAACGATGTTTGAGTTCATCATGATGAAGCTAGAAATGCTAATATGTAATATTAACCATTTCATTTATGGTTACTAATTTGTTAACACACATCTGGATGTAATGTAATAAGGCTGCTCTAAGTGAAGAAAGTAAAGTTACATCAATTTCCTTATGTATGCGCGTGTGTGAAGTTACACTTTGGTGTTATTGAACTTTACTTTTTGCAGGTTTTCGCTACGTATGTTTATTTCTGGCAATGTTATGAATATCCAATCAAAGAAGAAATATTTTCATTTAGAATAGAAACGTATGTAGTGTTGTTGCCAGTACAATAAATGCTTGGAATTTCACTGCACGAAAACAAAAATCCACAATGCCCCACCTGATAAATCTTGGAAAAAAGATTAAAATCTGACTGAAAATACAATGTCAGTTGTTTTGAAAAGTTTGTTTACAAATAACTGAAATCATAAAGACTTCAAAATAAGTACTTTTAAAAAGGAAATTATCCGAATGATGTAGTCAGTTGTGCAGGTTCTTCTCTGCCCGTCCTATCATGTACTGGTTCAGTCATAGATGGATATATCTTTTTGGCCATGGTTGAATGAGAGATGTTCTCCGCAACAATGCTATAATTTCCAAAACCAACCCGAAGGTAGTAACATACGTGCTATACCTGGCTTGTGAATGGTCAAACATGTTGAGCTATGGCATCGACTCATAACAAACAAGGCATGTCGCTATAAGTACTAAGAAATTATATGAAAATAAATTCGTAAATATGTTCGTTGCACTAACCAATCTCGCAAAGATGAGATTTGAATTGCTGTGGGTTTGTTATTGTCGTGTTAGGAGGATAGACTACACTATTTTGAAAAGTGGAAATATAATTGTAGACGAAGATCCATTGCTATACCAAGAAACTGTCTATCGCATTTTCTGTGTCACAAATCCTGTATGGCCTCTTCAAGTAACCAGACACACTGATGACCCTTTTAACTAAAACAAACAATGTCTTTATACCAATGCTTTAGTATTATTTAAATTTCCTACACTTTTTCTAATTGCTGCAGGTTTACCTATCCTATACAGACACATGACCACCACAACTAAACTAGCAATCAGGGTTGGAACAAAGACTTACGGTGAAGGTTTTCCCCCTATTAAGAGACTGTGCCTAAACATGGATTTTTCATCGTATATCATTAGATGTGCATTCAGAGATAGTTATAAACGTACACCACTAGATGTGAATGTTACCATTATCTGTTTTAAGTAATTCAGTGTTGCAAAAAGTTTAATAGAAACTAAGTTAAAGCCACTGGTTTATCGTAACTGTTCTATTCTAGTTTCTCTTGGTAAAACCGATCATTGCATAATTTTATTAAAAAAATTGTTTGCATGAATAATAATATATTTAGTAGGTTCAACCCAGGGTAAATATGCTATAAATTATGGCTGTCATTAAATTGACAGCATTAGACAATGGGTGTAATAATCGACCAGATAACGCAATGAAAACAACTTAGCTTTACGCATATGATGCTTCTAGTTCGCTTCACACTTTTATACATATAAGGTCAGGAGTTAGCCCTTCCAAGATAATTTTGTCCTCGAGATTTCTTCTCCTTAAGGATCACAATGTCCACTACTGATTTAGCATTTGCATGGGATAAACTACATAATTAATGTCGTTATAATTTGTCCGACAATGAAAGCAATTGCAAGTAGACACCGTTAAGAAGTATATGTATTGTTTGTTTCTCCTGTAGCTATGCTACTGATAAAATTATCTATCTATCTATCTATCTATCTATCTATCTATATATATATATATATATATATATATATATATATATATATATATATATATATATATATATATATATGTATGTATATATTAGTTTCTTATTTCATTGATGAAAAGGTGAATTAAATATGGCGTTAGTATATATTTGGAATTCATTTATGAGCAAATCTTTATCTAGTCTGCATATGTTTGACTTTCTATTTACAATGTCTTCGAAAATATCGTTTAAACACACACAGTAAAGTGAAGAAGACTTTAATAATGTAGGAAACACAGATGATTCCGCTCTTCGACAACGGCTGCCTTTCTGACGCGATATCGTTAGCTTCCGTTTTATAGTCAATAAAATGAATATGATGGAACAATAAGATGAATATTGCCTGGAACTCGTTTAATAAGCTGCCTAGTGAATACGATGAATATGGCCCGGAACACGTTTAATCAACTGCAGAGTAAATAACATAAATATTTCCTAAAACATCTGTAATCTACTGTACAGTGAATACACCGACTGGCATATGTTTTAGCTGTAAATCCAGCCGTAAATGCAAAGGGATTAATATAGATGAAAATGCACATAATAAACATAAAACAATTTAAATGAAAAAGGAACCAGAGGGTATATTTTTTT
>JAECUM010070650.1:0-31896 GCA_016617855.1 Megalonaias nervosa | reverse complement strand
ATATATATATATATATATATATATATATATATATACACGCAATTGAGCTACCATCTACCATTCTACCATTCTGCATATCATATCATTATCATATTTAAAAAATATATTGGACACGATAAGGAAGTAGAAAATTTTAAAGACGGAATATAATTTCAAACTCATATCAAACTACTTGCGAACGAAACGATTCCCTTGCAAAGTACACTGGAAGGAACTATGGTACAGTTTAAAATGGTTCCGTGGGTTCATTATTTATTGAGTGCAAATTGAATTGAAGTCATATTAGTATGTAAACATTATTGAAGTAAGCATTGTCTTTAAACTGAATTAAAGTAAACAGTGTCTGTAAACTGATTTGAAGTAAACAGTGTATGTGAAATGAACTGATGTAAACAGTTTATGTGAAATGAATTGAAGTAAACAGTGTATGTGAAATGAATTGAAGTAAACAGTGTATGTGAAATGAATTGAAGTTAACAGTGTATGTGAAATGAATTGAAGTAAACATTGTCTGTAAACTGAATTGAAGTAAACATTGTATGTAACCTGATTTGAAGTAAACATTAAATGTAAACTGAATTGAAGTAAGCATTGCATGTAACCTGATTTGAAGTAAACATTGTATGTAACCTGAAATGAGGTCAGCACTCTATGTCAACTGAATTGAAGTAAACTTTGTATATAAACTGAATTGAAGTAAACATTATCTGTAAACTGAAATGAAGTAAATATTGTATGTAACCTAAACTGAATGAAAACATTGTATGTAACCTGAATTGATGTAAATATTGTCTGTAAACTGAATTGAAGTAAACAGTGTATGTAAACTGAATTGAAGTAAACATTATCTGTAAACTAAATTGAAGTAAACATTGTCTGTAAACTGAATTGAAGTAAACATTATCTGTAAACTGATTTGAGGTAAACATTGTCTGTAAACTGATTTGAAGTAAACATTGTCTGTAAACTGATTTGAAGTAAACATTATCTGTAAACTGATTTGAAGTAAACATTGTCTGTAAACTGATTTGAAGTAAACATTGTCTGTAAATTGAATTGAAGTAAGCATTATCTGTAAACTGATTTGAAGTAAACAGTGTCTGTAAACTGAATTGAAGTAAACATTGGATGTAAACTGAATTGAAGTTGTTGTTGTTGTTGTAGGGTTTAACGCCATTTTTCAGCACAAGATAGACTATACATGGCGGCCAGTATAATTGGTGGAGGAAGAACCCTGGAAAACCCCGGGAAGAACCACCGACCCACTGAATTGAAGTAAATATGTATGTAAACTGAATTGAAGTAAATATTGTATCTAACCTGCAATGAAGTAAACGTTGCCTGTGAACCTAATTGAAGTAATATCGTCTGTAAATTGAACTGAAGTTAACATTGTATGCAACCTGAATTGATGTAAACATTGCTTGTAAACTGGATTGAAGCAAACAGTGTACGAAAACTGAATTGAAGTTAACATTGTGTGTCAACTGTATTGAAGTAAAGTTTCTATGTAAACTGAATGGATGTAAACATTGTATGTAAACTGAATTGAAGTATACATTGTCTGTAAACAGAACTGAAGTAAACATTCTATGTAAACTGAATTGAAGTAAAGATTGTACGTAAATTGAATTGAGGTAAACAGTGTATGTAAACTGAATTGAAGTATACATTGTCTGTAAACAGAATTGAAGTAAACATTCTATGTAAACTGAATTGAAGTAAACATTGTATGTAAACTGAATTGAAGTAAACAGTGTATGTAAACAGAATTGAGGTAAACAGTGTATGTAAACTGAATTGAAGTAAGTATTCTCTGTAACCTGAATTAAAGTAGACATTGTCTGTAACCTGAATTGAAGAAAACATTGTATGTAACGTGATTTGAAGTAAACTTTATATATAACCTGAATTAAAGTAGTCAGTGTATGTAAACTGAATTGAGTTAACATTGTGTACTGAATTGAAGGAAACATTATACATAAACTGAATTAAAGTAAACATTGGATGTAAACTGAACTGAAGTAAACAGTGTATGTCACATGAATTGAAGTAAACATCGTCTGTAAACTGAATTGAAGTAAACATTGTCTGTAAACTGAATTGAAGTAAACATTGTATGTAAACTGAATTGATGTAAACAGTGTCTGTTAACTGAATTGAAGTAAACATTGTATGTAAACTGAATTGAAGTAAACATTGTCTGTAAACTGAATTGAAGTAAACATTGTATGTACACAGAATTGAAGTAAACATTGTCTGTAAACTGAATTGAAGTAAACATTGTCTGTAAAATGAATTGAAGTAAACAGTGTCTGTAAACTGATTTGAAGTAAACAGTGTATGTAAACTGAATTGAAGTAAACATTGTATGTAACCTGAATTGAAGTAAACATTGTCTGTAAACTGAATTGAAGCAAACATTGTATTTAACATCAATTGAAGTAATCATTGTATATAATCTGAACTGAGGCAAAAAAAGATTGTATGTAAACTGAATTGAAGTAAACATTGTATATAAACTGAGATGAAGTAAACATTGTCTGTAAACTGCATTGATGTAAACAGTGCACGTCAACTGTATTGAAATAAACATTGTCTGCAAATTGAATTGAAGTAAACATTATATGTCATCTGACTTGAAGTACCCTTTCTCTTAAACTGAAGTGAAGTAAACATTGTATGTAACATGAATTGAAGTAATCATTGTAAGTAAACTGAACTGAAGCAATAAAAAGATTGTATGTAAACTGAATCGAAGTAAACATTGTATATAAGCTGAATTGAAGTAAGCAGTGCACGCCAACTGTCTCGAAATAAACATTGTCTGTAAACTGAATTGAAGTAAACAGTGTCTGTAAACTGAATTGATGTAAACATTGCCTGTAAACTGAATTGACATAGATAGTGTATGCAAACTGAATTGAGGTAAACATTATATGTCATCGGAATTGACGTATACTTTGTCTGTAAACTGAACTGAAGTAAACATTCTAAATAACCTGAATTGAAGTAAACATTGTATGTAACTTAAATTGAAGTAAACATTGCATGTAGACAGATTGGAAGTAAACTTTATCTGTAAACTGAAATGAATTAAACAGGATACGTAAACTCAATTACAGTAAACGTTGTCAGCATACTGAATTGAAGTAAACATTGTATGTAACCTGAAATGAAGTAAACATTGTATGTAAACTGAACTGATGTAAACATTGTCTGTAAACTGAATTGATGTGAACATTGTCTGTAAACTCAGCTGAAGTAAACAGTGTCTATAAACTGAATTGACGTAAACAGTGTCTGTAAACTGAATTGATGTAAACAGTGTATGCAAACTAAATTGATGTAAACAGTGTCTGTAACCTGAATTAAAGTAAACATTGTCTGTAAACTGAGTTGAAGTAAACATTGTCTGAAAACTGAATTGATGTAAACATTGTCTGTAAACTGAATTGAAGTAAACATTGTCTGTAAACTGAATTGAACTAAATATTGTCTGTAAACTGAGTTGAAATAAACATTGTCTGCAAACTGAATTTATTTAAACAGTGTCTGTAAACTGAATTGATGTAAACAGTGTGTGTAAACTGAATTGAAGTAAACATTATCTGTAAACTAAATTGATGTAAACATTGTCTGTAAACTAAATTGATGTAAACTTTGTCTGTAAACTGAATTGAAGTAAACAGTGTTTGTAAACTGACTTGACGTAACCATTGTCTATAAAATGAATTGATGTAAACATTGTCTGTAAACTGAATTGATGTAAACATTGTCTGTAAACTGAATTGATGTAAACATTGTCTGTAAACTGAGTTGAAGTAAACATTGTCTGTAAACTGAATTGATGTAAACAGTGTCTTTAAACTGATTTGATGTAAACATTGTCTGTAAACTGAATTGATGTAAACATTGTCTGTAAACTGAGTTGATGTAAACAGTGTCTGTAAACTGAATTTATGTACACATTGTCTGTAAACTGAATTGATGTAAACATTGTCTGTAAACTGAATTGATGTAAACAGTGTCTGTAAACTGACTTGATGTAAACATTGCCTGTAAACTGAATTGATGTAAACATTTTCTGTAAACGGAATTGATGTAAACATTGTCTGCAAACTGAATTGATGTAAACAGTGTTTGTAACCTGAATTGATGTAAACATTGTCTGTAAACTGAATTGATGTAAACATTGTTTGTAAACTGACTTGATGTAAACGTTGTCTGTAAACTGAATTGAAGTAAACATTGTCTGTAAACTGAATTAAAGTAAACTTTGTCTGTAAACTGAATTGATGTAAACATTTTCTGTAAACGGAAGTGATGTAAACATTGTCTGTAAACTGAATTGATGTAAACAATGCCTGTAACCTAAATTGATGTAACCATTGTCTGTAAACTGAATTGATGTAAACCTTGTCTGTAAACTGAATTGATGTAAACATTGTCTGTAAACTGAATTGATGTAAACATTGTCTGTAAACTGAATTGATGTAAACATTGTCTGTAAACTGAACTGATGTAAACGTTGTCTGTAAACTGACTTGATGTAAACATTGTCTGTAAACTGAATTGATGTAAACGTTGTCTGTAAACTGAATTGAAGTAAACAGTGTTTGTAAACTGAATTGATGTAACCATTGTCTATAAACTGAACTGATGTAAACATTGTCTGTAAACTGAATTGAAGTAAACATTGTCTGTAAACTGAATTGAAGTAAACATTGTCTGTAAACCTGATTGAATTAGACTGTGTATATAGCATGAGTTGAAGCAAACAGAACTGAAGTGAAACATTATCTGTAAACTGAATTGAAGTAAACATTGTATGTAAACTGAATTGAAGTAAACAGTGTATGTAAACTGAAGAGTATATCATGTAACACTGAAATTATTGAATCGAATCATCCCCATAAGGTAGCCTTGGAGACTTGTTTAACGAATCTACCGAACTATATAATCCCCAGAGACATTAAAAGCAACGTACCGTCGAGGTGTTTTCATTTAACGGCCACGTGTTAAGTTTGTAATGCAGACCTTGCCAAGAATTGCTCTAAATTAACTACCATGTAACCCAGATTTAGTTCAAAGCGTTTTGACTATTTAAAACTGGAATATTCGTTCTGGAAAACCATTACAAAATCACATGGAGGGTCTAACGGATGAAATCACATGATTGCTACAAATTCTGTTACGTGACGGGCTATTTCACTTGTACAATGACATGAGTCACGAGATGAGAAAAATGCATAAAGTCTTAAGAAAGTTACTTTGAGAGAGATTACTGAAAAAGTATTGTAAACAAACAAGTAACTTGGTCTTTACCGCGTTCTTGGTAGAGGTTTTATAATTAATCAAATTGTTCTGGCAGTGGAAACTTTTGTTTAATTTTATTCGAGTTCAGTTCAAAGAAATAAATAGTTTTCTTTTTTAAAAATATCTTTTTACAGTCGATACCAGGTCTATTGTTTTACAATTGCTTCTCGAGAGGAATTGATTTCAAATGTTGATTATACTAGAAACGAACACAGACAGAGGATTTTAAAGATCTCGCATCGTGCAGACGTCTTGTATCCGATGATATTAAAACAAGAACATACATCTATTAACGCGAGCAATTTTCTCGGATTTTTTGATCGGGAGAAATGTACTTTAACACACTGGGTCCAACTCGATACAACTTACGGCGGGTTTGGACCATCAGAATAAATGTATTGCTGAGCGTCTCTGATTCTTATCAATAAATAGTCTACTGAATTATACATTTATTCAAAATATATCATCGCCACTACACAGCCAATATTTAAAAACATATATATGGAAATCTAATATATTCCAAGTCTAATATACGTATCAAATCTGATTTAATCTCGTATGAAATGTCAAAGAGCAGCAAACTTTTTAACACTGGTAGAATCTTTCATGTCATACCTTTTTATTGTAGAGTCGCCATGACGTATTATTTTTAATGTAGTAGAAAGAAGTCCCTCACGGATGCTACCTCTAGTGCGGCCTTAGACGCACAATTTTGTTTCGACATAAGCACCTAACAAAAAGAGTCAAATTAATGATGTTAAGCTGTCCATTTTGTTGTACATTATTATTTTCTATTTACTTTTGCCCATGCGACACATTTATCTGGCCAGGCAAGTATTTATTGTAATTATACTGACTGTTTATTGCAATGTAATTAATCTGTTTCCTTGGGTGTCATAACACAAGGTGCCCGAAAATCAATTATGAAAAACATGCCTAATCTGTGCTTCACCATCGGAACAATGGCAGACATTTTGCAAACTCAAAGGGCTAAATTGTCCCATCTGTTCCCCAGTTACTGATATGATGTGTGTGTGTGTGTGTGTGTGTGTGTGTGTGTGTGTGTGTGTGTGTGACATGTTAAACCTGATAAAACACTTTATTTTTAATCACTTTGTCGTATGGTAAAATAATATTCGATTTCCAATAATATCGACGTTTATCGTTTTGTTTGGTTGTAAGAACATATTGGACGTACAATAATGCTGACTTTTCTCGCATTTGAATGATGGAAAGAAAATGAAAGTATTTGATTTCAATAGGTCTTAATAGGATTTCAACTTGATACACAAATTCTAAAGTTAATAACGTAAAATCAGTGTTAATGAAGGAATATCAATAATACTTTAGGAAAGTAGGTTATTTAACAATTATTTTCATGAATTTAACTGGAGGATTTACTCTACTCAGAACATAGCTATTAAATACAATCTGCAAGTGATGCGACGTTTGAAAAGTTGCTTCGAATTTTATTTTACGTTAGAAATGAAGGTACGACACAATCTAATGCACTGCATGGTTTCAGTCAGAATATTCAGATATATAGATATATAAAGCTGTTTATTCCCTTGACGAAGACCTCGCTGAGCTCAAAACGTTGGGAAACCGGTTTGAATTTGAGCCATTATCAATTGAAGTTTCGAACCTGCATCCGCAACATTATAATCTTAAAAATAATTTTAGCTCATCAGAACATGGTTTTAGTCCGTTCATCACCGCGATAAAAATAAGAACTTTATTTAACGCAATTGTTTGTGAGCAGACGAAATTATCAGCAAGAAAATCCTAATGATCTGTAGTAATGCTTTCAATTTCCTCTGCTGTTTCTTATTATTGCGATTCTCATCATTTGGACCATCCACACAAATCGCTTCCCCCAGCAGATTCTACTCTGGATGTATATGACAACGTGTCAGTGTCTTTTGCTACCATCCTGAATTATTTAGTTTAACTGCCCACTATGGCTCGTTGTGATCAATAAGCTTTAATGAAAACAGATTAAACCACGTCCTCTCAACGGGATCGCGACAGTTAAAATATAATTGATCATGAAGGCTTTCTGAAGCTAAGACACATTCTTTCGATGAGCGTCGGATGCATGGACTTTCAATTTACAAAGCTGTGGTTACCTATACTGTTCATCAAACCGAAGCTAAAAATTGTGCAGAACTTGCTGACTACATGTATTATATAATATAAGCCAAAATAAGTTCTTCTATATTAATTCGACACAGCAATCAAATAAATCTATGTACCTGTCAAGGTGAATAAAGTAATTGAAACTAATGTTTTCTTGAAATTTGAAGAAAAACACTAAAGCAAGTCTTGGCACTAATGAATTGTGTTTTTAGTCTGGATAATGGTATGGTTTCAAGTGGTGTGGAACTTTAGAGTTACTAATCATATTAAAAACCAGTATCGAATAATTATTTTGATTTGTTTTAGAAATCTTAATCCTGATTATTAATTTGAAGTTAATTGTCTATTAGTTTTGGAGGGTTTTGTAATAGAAACTTAACAGTACCCGTTTCGCATCCGTGCTTATTGCGTGATATTCGGGCTGTTTATAATTGTCTATATATCACAATCACATATTTGAAGTGCTTCAGTAAGTTTCGTTTGCCCCAAGGGTTGATATTGTGTTACTTTAAAAATATCGCATTGTAATTTTATTAGTAGATCACGTTAATAAATTGTTTTGAAACGTGTTATGGAATTTCTTCCAAAAATCTTTTGACAAGACTCGTACTTTTCATTATAGAAATGTTGTTCTCTATACTGTCTCTCTTAATCACTAATATGACAGAACAGATACATACAGTACTTATGTTTAAGACTTGCAATAATTTATTTTGTCCCTGTGTTTAATGAAACATGCTCTATATTTTTATGATTGATATATTTTGATCTTACATGATATTACTTGTAAATATGTTTACCTATGATACTTTGTAATCTACATGCTCATTGAGTAGGTACTGTTATACTTCCTTTTTTTACAAATATAGACAAATTTAAGACGATAAAAAACACCTTAATTAAAATAAAACTTAATGAAATAGTGATGCATCTTAATTTTCATATGCTAGCATGTTTTTTCTATCATTTGCATTCATTTTAATCCTTAGGAATACAATTAAGACGGATCTTATATAATGAAGTACTTTCTTGCAAAACTGCAATCAATTAAATCACAGCTTTCAAAGCAAAATTGTGCTTAACGTAGACTCATAATGATCTCAGACTGTGTGATCGAGTCTACTAGCAGAGGATAATACAGTTTAACTTTACAACATTGGCTTATGCCAGCTTTATTCCTTGACAGTCAAAAATCGATTGCTTTCATTATTTGTTGTGCACAAGATTCTCTCGTAAACAGTCTGAAGCTTGGTGTAACAATATTCCTAATCCATGTGTTTATCTCAAACTTTTCATCAGGGTCTTCTCTCTGAAGTTCCGCCAGATCTCTTTTCGCACTGAGAATGGTGCTTGTTTATTTGCACTTGTTGGGATTTTAGAGGATTCTCGTCCGAATCGCTCTGAATGACTGTCGATAAATCGTCTGGCAAGATCAGTATCTGTCGTTAGCTAAACCTTCTCTGTGCTTGACGGCCTTCTATTGCTCATTATAATAATTAGGTTAATTTGAAAGGCCTTTAAAATGGCAAAAGAATAATGATAAAAAATAATTCGCAACTTACAACAGCTCACTTGAAACATGCATTTGTTAGGAAACGAATGAATATCACATGCAATAATTTAAAATCTGAAGACTGATCCGATTTTAAGGTTGTCTTTGAAGTAGTGAAGAAAATGAAAGTATTGAAAAGGACTGGTTCGATATCATGGATAAATCGAGGTGTAGTGTGGTATTTACTAGAACTATCGTATCGTATCAATATAGGACGATAGGAGAATAAAAAAAACTAAATGATACGAACCGTCCAAAAAAATAAACATTTCCTTGTCAACATTCTATCCGACTGAATGAAGTTTAAAAGAAGGATCTTACAATAGGTATTCCCTATTTGGATTTCTTCTCAGAGTTCTTTTTTTTTTTCGACTTGAATTTTGTTTTTCACTCTTGTTAGAATCTCTATTTTTGATATTGGAACGAAAGTTTACATCTGAAAGATGTTGGATGACAAAGTCTTCTCAGACTTTTGTACCATTTCAACGTTGTTTTTGTCGTTCTAGCAGTTATAACGCAAACTGAAAAAGAACTCTAGTGAAAATCTACCTGTACCACCCAATTGTTGGATCATGTAAAAGTGCATATAGTCCTTTATGCATATTTAACTTCTACTATGAGCTCAATTTTTGTTCGTGGTTGAGGATTGTGGATAGAGTTTTTGTATACTGGACTTTTGTCATGATTGTAATTGAGGATTGAAAATAGAATTGTGCCTGCCTGACTTTTGTCATGAATTTAAGTAGTAAGGAAGATGTTTACTAAAATATGAGTTCAAGGGTTAGTGGAATTTTCCATGGAAATTATTAGCTTTACAAAACATTATAATGCGACTAAGGTCAAGTTGGGATTGCATATAAAGGGGACTTGGTAAACAATTATTCATTCACGTTTCATGATCAGTCTGTGGAATCATTTGTAGTTGTGTTCAGCCATAATTTGAGATGAATTATTTCTTTAAATTATTCATTGGAATTAAAAGTCAATCACCGATCTTCTGGATTGAAGCACTACTTTGAGATTATTGGGAACTCATTCAACGACATTCTGGAGTGTATTATTGTGGTACATCAGGACAAGCAAGAATTCTTGAATTAATGCAAAACATTTTATTTTCTTGTAGACATGTGATAAAACATTTAGGATTATTTGTGATTTATTTCACAATACTGTAAGTGTCTCTTATATTCTCACTTTGTAATTTAGAGAAAGAAAGTATTTGTTGATTTTACAATATCTGTTACGCTTCTTTCTGTTACATAGTTTAAGACTTAGAGTCATAACGAAATGTACTACTGATTTATTATTTAACTTAAACTTATAAACAGAAATACAATTCTGTTTAATGCAAAATAATTCTTTCTTTGCGGGAAGTTGTACAACAGCATTCATCACTAAACCTATGTTATCGGTGATTGTAACCTCTAATATATCCCTGTGCACACAAAATTCAAGCTTAATTCAAATGAAACGGATGCTATGCTCTCTTTTAACAATGTTGAAAAATATTACCTGTATGAACGAATCCAATAGTTCATGTCACAGGTCTTGTTGGTATTGATTCAGAAACTGAATATTCTTCACATCATTATGTTGTAGCAAATGACAGACACGATGGATACTTTCACATCAATACAATGTAGAAAATGATAGGCCCACTAAATACTTTTCATGTGTATACAATGTAGAAAATGATAGGTCCGATGGATACTTTAATATAATGTAGAAAATTATAGACCCACTACATACGTTTCACATTTGTGCCATGTAGAAAATGATAGGCCCACTGAATACTTTTTACATTTATACAATGTAGAAAATGATAGGCCCAATGGATACTGTTCACATCTGTACAATGTAGAAATTGATATGCCCACTGAATACTTTTCACATTTGTGCCATGTAGAAAATGATAGGCCTTAGGCCCACTGAATACTGTTTCACACCTATACAATATAGAAAATGATAGGGCCTACTGAATACTTTTTCACATCTATACAATATAGAGTATGATAGTCCCAATGAATAAATTTTACATTCTGTACAATATAGAAAATCGTTGACCCAATGAATACTTTTTACATCTGTACAATATAGAAACTGATAGACCCAATAAATACTTTTTACATCTGTACAATATAGAAAATGATAGACCCAATGAATACTTTTTGCATCTGTATAATATAGAAAATTATAGACCCAATGAATACTTTTTACATCTGTACAATATAGAAAATGATAGACCCAATGAATACTTTTTACATCTGTACAGCGTAGAAGATGATAGGGCCACTCTAGACATTAAACGCTGAATTAAGTATGAAGTATTTGAACAAAGGCACCATTTGCAAAATGTTAACTCCGACTGGCTTGTGTGGGTATAAAAACAGGTTGAATAATACAAAATGGTTGAATATAAATAATGCAAGCATGGACATTAATAGTCGATGATCAAAGTATTATTATTATTATTATTATTATTATTATTATTATTGTTGTTGTTGTTGTTGTTGTTGTTGTTGTTGTTGTTGTTATAGATGTTGTAGTTTTGATGTTCTACAGTGTTTGGCTTGACTTCAAAGACATAAGGTACTCGGTTACAGTTCCTCACTCTATCACAAGAGGTCATAAATATTCGAGGGATATTTGCTAGTAAGCTTATTTTAAATTATTGTTACGAGTCTAGGCTCTTACATAAAGTAGCAGAAAAGGGAGAAGACAACAAGCTTTGTAAAATTAAACAAATAATTTATTTCCCTAGAATACTAAGTTAAAAATGAGAAAAAAGAACTTACGGTTTTACGAATCACATCCAAAAATAATCCAACAATTAAAAAATAAGTCCGATTAATAAAATGTCCTGAATGAATCTGAATTCGAATCCCGATGAAGTCCAAAATGGAAGATGATGACGTCTGTTGTAACCTGTGAAGTGTTGTTGTGTCGATCGTTCCTTGTTGAATCACAGAAAATATTAATCCAGTTTTGAATTCTGTATAAATTTCAGTGAATGTCTTTGTCCAAGAATTTTGTATGAGCACTTATGTATATCCAGGGAAAAGAATCACTTGAAATTCCATAATTTGAAGAAAATAAAAATTCAACTCAAACTGGTCACAACAAAACACAAATTAATGTGTCAAATGTTTTAAGCCCGACTGAGCAATATCTGTAAATACAACAGTTATACACAAGTTTAAAACAGATTCCCTGATAAGGATCAACTTTGTAAAAAATTACAACTTTGTAATGCTATTTGTCACGTCGTCCAGGTATGACCTTGATTCAACTTGACAATTCTTACTATGAGAAAGAATTAAAAAAAATAAAAAAGTTGTTTACTAAAACCATCACTGGTTCTGAATCAATGTCAGAAACTAGATACAGTGTTTCTATTATTAGGTGTTTATCAATGCAAATATTCAGTCAGGTCAAACAGAACTAAACTGATTTTCTGGAAAATATCAAATCCAGTAAACAAAGTTACATTACAATAGCATGTAATTGAATTTAAAAAGAATTAAAACTAACAAATAAATAATTAAATTAAATAGACATACCATTATAAAGCTGCAAAAAATGTACTTGTGGAAAACGGCAAGTATTTACTCGCAAAGAAAGATAAAAATAAGACAAATAAACGTTTAAAGAAAAGGTAAATGTTATTTTTTGTTTACGTCTTCCTCAACATAGAACTCAGTTGCATTCTAACCTGTGTAATTTGTATTTAGACAAAATCGAACAATAAAAGTAAGCACAATAATATCAGTATCGGTAAAAGGAACGCTTCATGTTATCTTCAGTATTTATTAGCTTTTCCGGAAGACCCCCCCCCCCAAAAAAAAAACCCCACAAGCGCCCATGTCTTTTCAAACGTTATTCAAAGGGAGGAAACCCCGTAATGTTGCTCTCGATACAATCAGGTATGAATTACCTCCCAAATATGGTTGGAGTTTATTTCAATGAATACGAATTCACATCGAACATTCTAAAGATTATCTCTGGATTTAAAAATATATTCATAAGCTTCGTCATGTAAAGGAGATAGGACAATCGATGTATTGTTTCATGAAATTTAAGCACATGTCAACATGTGAATGACGATTGATGCAACAAAAATAAAAAGTCCGTTTAAATTCAGTGTACGTTTTATATGTTATTCTGTCTTAAGGATTTTTAGATGACGATTTTACGAGTAAGACTGAATAGTTTTTTCACAAAAGTAGCAGCATCACCAGTGGCCTCGAGAGGGTTCAAGGAGTTCGGAGCAATGTTCTTTTGCGGCCGCCCTACTTCGTCACAGAGAACAACATTTTTATGTCAGTTGCTAACTTCCATCGGTACACACACACACACACACACACACACACACACACACACACACACAAAATATAATTTTTATGAAGAAAGTGTCCCCGTTGCATTAAGATGATATGAAATACTATGAACATTTCAGATGATAACAAAAGATCCCGACGGCGGCCTATTCTACTGGCGACAGAGTGCAATTGCCCCCATTCCCTCCTAGCCTCGCAACAGGTTTTATTAGTGTTAGTAGTGGTGGTGTTAGTGGTGGTTGTGGTATCTTGTAGTAAAGCTGATAGTCTTTGATCGATGTCCTTGATAAATAGTTGTCAACGATCATTATCATAATTTTTAAGAAAAATACTGCAGCTGCTTTATGAGGACTGATGACACGTTATTGAGATGCCTTTTTACCCGTGTTAGAGAAAACGATAGAGAGAAATAAATAGTGAGATGAATGAAAAACTTAGCTACCCAGCACATTGTTTGCCATTATTGTCATTTGTCGATACAGTAATAATGTTGTCCAATAATGAATTGCATTTAAATCCCAGTATGGGTGCCGTGTTTGCTAAGTCCCAGCTATAAAGTCATGTATAAGCTATCATCTACTGTCTTGAGAATATTACCGCGGCCATGTATTTGATGTTTAAATTTTTCCGTGGGCTAGTGTTAATCTCTAGTGTTAATCTCTTACGCAAGGTTACATGACTGGCCGGAGATCCGGAATTTTGAATCGGCAAAGGCGTTAGGTCGCACCACTTCACACTTATGTGTTACAGCTTAGTCCTAAGATCAGAGGGAAGCCCGCGATGTGGACGAGGAGTGTTCTTATCCATCCCCATTGACAGACAACGAGAGGGACATTGTCCACTAAGTTTAATTGGATCGGTTCACAGCGACATCCAGTCGGAATTGAGATAGAGGGCGTGATTACAATTTAGATCCGAATTATAACTTCCAGAACTCTAAGAAAAATTTTAGTATTCGCCTGGGTAGATTGCTAAGCAATAGGATTACTCCGAGAGAGCTACTCGTAATTTGGCGGTAAAACTTAGAAGTAGATTCTAAGGAAAGACAAAGCTTCGAAAAGGTCAGAAGCTTTTCAGGGGACAGAGAACTTCCGGTTCAAATGAGTCCCGAGTCTCCAAGAGGTGGAGACTGAATTTAGACTAGCCGAACAATCGAAGTCGACAGAAGTCTAGTCGGTAGAGAGAAGGTGTCTGGAGGAGATAGTGGAGGAGGAGGACAAGAAGTATAGAGAAGTCGAGGAGGAGGAGAAGGAATTTGGAGAAAGTCGGGGAGGAAGGTAAGAAGGAATTGGGAGAAATAGGAGAGAAAAGAATAGTACAGATGAGTAAAATACAAGGACAGGTGGGAAATCAATCTCACACTGCTAATCAAGTGACGCAATAGGCTATTAAAGGGTTGAGCGGAAGGAGTGTAATTGGAAATTTGAACCATTTGACTATTGAATTGTTATTAAATTGTTATTCATTGAATTTCGCCCGTTTTTGTATATTTAACCATCTAACCGTCGACATTGATGACTGGGGGCTCGGAGCTTTACATCTATCTTTCACTAATTTAACTTCCAACCAAAATCGAGCCTGGGAGGAGCCTCTATAATAGTTTAATTAAATTATTGGGAGCACTCCACCCGACCACAAAACCACCCCACCCACCCCCAATGATTTAGCCTCAATACCAAGATTTCAGAGGTCAGTGAAAGATATATTTTGGATATTACGTAAAGTTTTAACAAAGCTCTAATAAGTGAATACACATGCCAAATCTAATCCAGGCTTCATTCGTGTTGTAACTTTCAGACACGGGAATACAATGTAAGAAATTTAGATAAAATTGCTAACAAACAAATTCACAAATGATTGTAGATTAATATATAAAGAACACCAATAATAACTAAGGGGTCAGAACAGATACTCTGATGTGATTAGTGGAAGTACGAAATGCGGTTTTATGAATGTATATTTCATGAAATTGTTATATTCAAATGTAAACTCAATTTTAGTTTTAAATACATCAGTCGCTGTTCACACAGGAAGATATGTTTGCGGCAGGTATACCTTATATAGTCCAGAAACATTACGTGTACACCATTGACGATAAGAAAAACAAAGAACGAAACAATCTAATCTCAGGCACACAGTAACATTGCATCAGACCGGAATAACACTTATCACAGTAACATTGCATCAGACAGGAATAAGTATTATGACAGAAACTTTGCCTCAGACAGGAATAAAAATTATCTTAGAAACATGACATCAGAAAGGAATAACAATTATCACAGTAACATGACATCCGACAGGAACATGACTTAACACGGTAACATTGCCAAAGAGAGGAATAACAATTATCACTCTAACATTATATCACAGAAGAATAACACTTATCACCGTAACAATACATCAGACAAGAATAACACTTATCACAATAACATTACATCAGACATATCACAATAACATTACATCAGACAGGAACAATTTATCACAGTAACATTACATCAGACAAAAACAAGTTATCATAACAACATTACATTGGACAGAAAAAAGAATTATCACAGTAACAGCATCCGACATGAATAGTACTTATCATAGTGACATTACATCAGGCAGGAATAACACATCGCCCATTTTATGTAAAACATCTATCCTTATATGCATTTAATCCCCGCCGTTTTGATTTAACACAAAAATAATATTCATATCAGATAACAATAAAACTAAACAATGAATCCGTCAATGGTAGTATGGCTGGATTGTAAAGTTTTGATTTGTCTAAGTGGTATATTATTTCTTATGCTGTCTGTCAAGATATATCGCTCTACAGTAATAGTGCTTCAAAAACGACGTTACATGTAAAAGGTTAACTCAGATAACCGGAGCGATATATTGGTCCTAGTAACGTTTTTGTTTTTAATAAATCTAGTTCTTTCCACGAAACATCGACATAACAAGTTACATGTCAAGCAATAGTGTTTGAGAACATGAGCTAAACATAACAGTTAATACAGGTCATTAGAGTGTGAAATATATGTCAAAGTTACCTAGTTTTTACTACATGTAACATTAACATATCAAGTCAAATGTCCCTGCAGACAATAGTGTTTGAGAAACAATATGTAAGCGAAATGCAAAGGTAAGTTCCTTTGGTAGAAAATATAGATCACAGTGACCATTTTTCTACAACTAAAGGCTGTAGCACCCTATGGTATCAAGTTATATGACTTTTCAAGCAATCGTGACCAGTTACCGTCTGGTTATTAAAACTAAGTTAAACCCAAACTTTAATCCGGAGAAATTGATCGCTACGTAAAGATAAGTACAAACCAACTAAATCTTGAAATGTAGGTCACAGTGAAAGTGAAACCCAAAGATGCACTCCCAGTATGTGTTTAGAAATATAGATTCTTGGCATACAATACTCCACCCAATGCGACTCCGAATTCATTTGACTTTGCAAACCCCTGTGATACACTACGTAGACATGACAGAGTAATAACTTTTATTGAACTGTGTTGCTTCACTCTGCAGCTAAAGCTTTGACTTGTCTCTTAAAGCACATGCAAATATACGATGCACGAAATCGACGTATGGAAAAACACCTAACGTTATTCAATGCGTTCATTCACGACATTGATAAAATGCTGTATAGTTTTAACTGAAACATAATTTGTAATAGCTCAGATACATTTACCATTAAGAAAATCGGTGCAATCGTTGACTTTTGCTTGTCCCTGATGCAACTGGAATTCGTGACAACGGTGTTGGTACAACAATTTAGTCTTTAACTGTCCATGTATCAGTGTTTGACTAATTTAAAACTTGGATTGTAATCTCTCGCGTTGCTGAAAATAAAATATGCTCTTCTTTATGAAAATATGAAGACTTTTTGTCTCGGATATTAAACTTTTGTAACTTTATATGAGTAGATCATACTAAATGAGAGATCGTGTTAATGAAAAGAAGGACTGCACGTGCTATCCAGTCCTTGGCGGAGATGTTAACCACTTTTATATCGTATTCTGGAAAATCAATAAATATATCTGAGCTTTTAACTTGATACTTGATACAAATGGGGATGACGTTTGAAAAAAATTAAATATATCTGAGCTTTTAACTTGATACTTTATAAGAGTGCAAGAACATAGGTGATGACGTTTGACGCTTTAGTGCAAAGGGCAGAAATTTGTATTAACAAAGGTAATTTCCTTGAACATGCTGGATTTTGATTTCTCTTCCTTGGACAGATAGATATGTGTCTTTGATCCATAGCACAGACAGTTTATGAGGCAATACCGAAGCCAAGAATGGTTGGTTGGATATACTCTAATTTAATCCCAATTTATACATAGGAAATACTCTTACCCTAGACTTAAAGGAAAATTTAAAATAAGTGACTTCTTGTCCAAAAGGTTGAAATAGTAAGTATGTGGTGTGATGAAGCCGGTGAACAAACTTTAAACCGAGATTAAGCTTCCAAGATGAGTTAATGATTTTACCTTTGAAAACAATGTTTCTGTTCTTTGGAAAATTATGTCATTTCTTTAAAAAAATAAAATTTTGCCTGGAGGTTATAAAACATTTTTACCAGAACCATAAACTCCGGATGAATATATTTTTTTTTTATAAATTCAGAGAAATATTCAATTTATTTCTTAAACCTTTAGAAACAGTAATGAGAAATGTACTTTGAACACACCCTCATACTGTCAAACATATAAGTGAAAGATAGTATTATGCAACAAAATCTGTGTTTGAAAAAAAAATATTCTTTCAACCTTTCATAATCTTCCGGCCAGATTTTTTTGTTGTTGTTATAGAGTTTAACGCCATTTTTCAGCACAAGATAGGCTATACATGACGGGCAGTATAAATGGTGGAGGAAGAACCCAGGATAACCCCGGAACAAAACACTGACCCACGAGAAGCTACTGGCAAGCTTTCTCACGTACCCACATTGGCCGAGCCTGAGACTCGAACCCACGCAGATAGATCCGTAACAGTGAGCGCTTTTAGACCACTCGGCCACTAGGCCCCCCCCCCCCCGATTTTTGTAAACATTTCATAAAGAGGACGTGAGTGATTGTATGTGTCTTAGTCACACATTTACATAAACAACAAAAAGTGGTGAAATAGGACTAAATAGATTCCTTTTTCAAATAGTCACAATCTGCGTGTAACGTTGTTAAATATCTTTGGTAACAAACTAATTAGATGAAGGTAGGAAAGGACATAATATACATTGGCTAATGATTATTGACTTGCAAATTTTTTTTTTGAAATGTTTTCGGCACAGAACTAGCGGTTATTTAATACAAACAAAATTAATTTTTATCGGCAAACGGTATTTTCAACTTCGCAATTTATTGAAGGCCGTTTCCTTTACCGTATTTCGGACAAAATGTTATATTTTATCGACCAAACTGAGCTGAGAGGGTTACCTTGAACTACCATTGAAACTTTATGTTGTGACTCATTTATATGACCGGCCGTCTGGGATAAAATCTTGCTTGTTTATTGTGTGATTTATAAAGGAAACCAATTATTCGTTTACACATCAACAATTATTTTCTCAACCAGTTTACGAGCAGAAGAAAAAGCAACACATGTGTAACTCGAGATTTATTTAGTATCCTGAAAAGATGTTTGAAGACAGAGATGACTTCAAAATAACCTTTTCCAAGCAAATTGTCGAAAATGAAAACATCACCTAATCGCAGTCTCTCAGATATACGACTTTCATTCCGTAAAGGTACTTACAACTGGACAAATTGGCCTTTAGTGTTACATAAGATACTTACAACTGGACGCGTTGGTCTTCGTTATTGCCTAAGGTGCTGAAAACTGGACCCGATGTCCTTTAGTGTTACATAAAACTGGACGCGTTGGTTTTCAGTGTTACATAAGGTACTTAAAACTGAACGGGTTGGCCTTAAGTGTTGCATACGAAATAAACAATAATTTCATTATATTTAATGGAGATTTTTGTCAATTTATGCTAAATGATGGATTAAAATTACCAGTATTTCAGTAGCATTGTTTTGAACACTTTTTTAAGTGAATGGTTATTATGTTTAATACCTAAAAATATCCAAAAGATGTCATACACTGATTCTGTTAGACAGGTTGTTTGATAATAGTAACGTTATAAATGCACAACAAATACAGTAGCAGGGATTGGGTGGGGGAAGTGGGAGGAGGGGTATCATTTTCATGCTCATACATTTCGGGTGAAAAAAATGTTTGTAACAGCCGAGGTGACCCAAATATATGTACTAGGGTTTAAACTCATTTAGATTAAAATAAACTATTTGACGTTAAATATTATTACTGAAAAAGGTATATTGTTCTACATCTGAACATCTGTAATTTAATTGTATTCGCCTTGTGTTTGCCTGTTTGTACAGACTATAAAAGTAGGTCGTTGTACAATAAAAAAAACTAGGTTGCTTCTAAAATTATTCCGAATGAAAAATAGTTCTTTGCATTTGCAACTTCTTGCTTAAGCATTGTTTCGTAAAAGTCCGATATGGATCGAATGAGAGCTATCTACATGCATTCGATCTACGATCTGTAGAATTGATCGAGAAGTTTCAAAAGCCAATACCTCCTTATTTATGTCAGTATATACAGTTAAAAACAAAACAAGCAAACAAACAAAACATAATTTTCAGTTTTGCACGCGGATTATCATTTACTTCTGTAACTGTTTTCAAGCTATTTGTGGTTAATAATAACTATCTCTCAGGTATTTCATTCTTCATTATGACTAGATGAAACCGAAGAAACACGATTCACATTCTGTCCACTGTAATCTCATCGCAAGTCATGGAAGAAAATCCGCTACGCTCCTTGATCACCATCGGCTTCTTGTGAGGAGATTTCCTCATTTTACACGAATATGCACAAAACTGCCTTACAAAAATCTGTTTTGGCACCATGACCCAACATGACCTTTCACGCTGGTTTTATGTGCCAATCAAAGTTTCTCTTTTACATACACAAATTACAAATGGGCACATTAATTTACGTGTTGGAGATTGTTACATTGTGTTGCTGAAGACTGATTTCTGTTTATGTGTGCCCACGAAAAACTAAGAAAAATCTGCACAGGCGGCCAGGGGTGATAATGGAGGGTAGCGAATTGCCACCAGTGGTTTGCGTCGATGCACTGTAATTAACTCTGTAATGTGAAAGTGACAAAGGGATATGACATCACGGTATCACGTGATCGCAGAACCTTTTTACCATCGGAATTTTTGCGGTACAGCAACCCTGCGCCAACTTAGCTGGAAATTTTTCTATTATTACTGGATGGCGACCAAGAATTTACAAGCATAGCTATTTTCTAATTTGTACGCTGCAGTATAATTTCCAAGGAGACCCTTTTCTTCATACGTTTAGAGAGAAATACATAATACTGTGTATTTATTTCCTTGAAAATTGTACTAACTTTACCTTCTAAGTAGGATCTGAAGATTACACAATACTATACTGCATATTAAATATTTTCTTACACATTTCTTGGAAATATTGCTCCTTTATAATATCATAAGCATATACCTTAAATATAGTCAAGTATACAATTATATAACAATTATATACTTCTTACATTTTAGACACTGATGCATGACAAATATGTCTAACTTTGAGAAGATAATTATAGCAGCTTCCGTTGTCACTATTTATTGCTCAACAATTTCAAAGTCTTTTGTAAAGCAGATTTTTACTTTTGCTAATATGCTGTCTGCTAACACATTAAAACAATTTCATGAAAAAGAAATTATATTGAACTTAATTGTATTGTATCCATAGAAATTTATAATCAAAATGAGGGATTCTTCTAATCTACGGGGGCGTCAAGTTAGACGTTTTGGGTCATGCCGTTCATAACTCGGGGCCCGGGGGGGCATGTAAGCAGACATAGGAATAATTCAGACATGCATTTAATCAAAAATGACTCTCCTACCTTGCAGTTCAAGGTTGCCAAAAGTTTACAATGTGCTTCGAAAATTACTTACACAAAAGATATCCTACAGGGACTAATTTGGTGAATTATCCATTAAATATTTTGGCATCCCAATTAAAATAAAAGGCTGATAAAGCAATATCTATTTATATAATTACAGAATTAGTTCCTAATCAAATGTTACACATTATTGAATAAATCTGAGTCATTCATCCACCATAAAATTAATGGTTTTGAATAATAAACAGCACTGATTCAGTTCAGCACCGGCCCATGCAGATAAATGGACTATATGTGATTTTTTCCATTTGGTGTTGGAAAATATTAACATTAAGGGAGTGCTTAATCGTTTATTAATACAGAATGACATAGGAGGAATTATTTACCGTTTTCCAACAGCGCTTGAATATTTAATCTTCATTCTACGCTCAGTGTGTGCGTGCGTATGTGTGTGTGTGTGTGTGTGTGTGTGTGTGTGTGTGTGTGTGTGTGTGTGTGTGTGTTTAATCATTCACGTATAATACAGTCAGCTCATGCGCAGCAAAATGATATTGCTTTAATGTGTTTCATGCCACCGTTGGTACATTTTCGTTTATATGAATCTTAAAGGAAATTTCCTGCTGATAATCCAACTTGTCCTATTCCATTATTGCCTACGTGGCTTTCTAAGTAGGTTCTAGCTAGTTTATCACCAACTAACGGCATATGTCATTAGCCCTTTTAGGAGCATCAATATTTATCCAAATTTTAATGTTGTCTATTCCAGGATGCCTTCTGTCAACTTTGGTCAAATTCTGTTGAGAAGACATTTTTGAAGGATATTCTACTTTAATAACCGCGGCTAAATTTTAAACCAGTTCGGTGTCTTTTGAAAATATGTGCATGATTGCACCATTGTTTAATTAAGTTAAATTCTATTGTTTTAGAAAAGGTTATCCAAAGTTTTATTCTGTTTTAAGTACCAGCAGACATATTTTTGTTCTAATTTTAGTGCCGTCTTTTCCAGATGTATCTTGTCTTCTGGTTAGAAATGCCATTTGAAATATTTCTATTTTAATAATGGCGGCAACATTTCATAGTGGACTGGAATTAATACTGCTAATTGGAAAGACCTTTATGCCTGAAAGTTTCGTGATAAATTCTGTTATTATTGATCTAATAGATTCTAAAGAGGAGCTGAAAATAACATATATGGAAGAACGACGGACGAGGTATGACTGGCAAAAGGTTACTTGGTCTTTATGCAGGCAAGCCAAATACTTTCAGCAATAATCACTGAGTAGATATTCTCATTGCCCTGCATTTCTTCTCAATCCTGTTCATGTTGCAAAATACACTGTTCAGAAGATAAAGTTTGTAACTTAATAAAATATTTTGATTTATCTTCTAATGTGTGTGCTCTCGTTTAAATGGTTGTAATATAATGTTGTACTAGATCCAATTTAATACACAGGTCACAAACGAAGGATCCTTCGAACGCACATTAGTTCTGACATTATTTAATCTAATAAAAAAAGATCTCACAAAGACATAGTTAATACTGTGTTTTCCTTGTGGAAATGTGAAAAAGCCTATCAATGGCTTCCCATGGGTCGGTGGTTCTTATCGGAGTTTCCCAGGTTCTTCCTCCACCAGCTATACTGCCCGCCATTTATAACCTATTATGCGCTGAAAAATGGCGTTAGACATCAAACAATAACAACAACAACATCGACCATAGCTGACATTACTTTGGCATTGACAAAAATTGTCAGCAAGGAATAATGTAATAAAAAACAATATAAATGATAAGTCGCAGTAACTCAGTTGATAGAGTGTCGGATTCACAATACAAGGCCATTGGCTCAAAACCCGTCCAGGGCAACCTGGGTCTGCTGTCTCGGTATGTCCTTGAGAAAGGTACTTAGCTCCCATTTCTTTAGGATGATATAGAAACAGTGTGTTAAAAGTACCTCTAAAGCAATAACAACTAAAAGCAAATTAAAACCAGTTATCTGGTTAAGACATACGTAAATACATACAAACATACATACATACATACAAACATACAAACATACATACATACATACATACATACATATGTATATACAAATCCCTCACCAGCGATATATTCGGCTGAGGGACAGTCGTTCGATGTCTTTTCATTCTTGAATGTTTAGCCAAACTTTATATTTCCTGTCAGTAAGGTATCCACTAATTCATCTTTACATTGACAAATCCTCCTATGTATTAAACAATAAACGCATTGATCCGCAATTCATCGATTAAAGTTTTGCTTTTCACTCCATTAAGTAATATTGTCTGCTACAGCTTATAAATACAGGCAAAGCACTACACCTTTCTTTGTCTAATCCGCCTCATCAGCTTTCCCAATATTAAGCATTATGTTTAAGTGTAAGGTCACGTCAATAGTTCACTCAATAATCATAAAAATGTCCGATGTAGTCCATACCGCCATGAAACTAGTCAAAGAGCAATATCAGCTGGATATTTATTATCAAGAGCAGCCAGATACATTATTGTTTTATGTCAAATTACAATTCCAAAGGGCGAATGACATGCATATATTCTTCAAATGAACATAAGTTTCTGGGATAAAATCCGGCAAAATTGTTGAAAATAAGTCATCTAAAACTTTTAGGTTTATATTGCGCCTAATGTGATTTCCGTCCCAAACTTCAATTCTGGTAATTCAGATGAAAACGGTACACGGCTGTAGATCGTGCAATTCTTATGAAAAACGCTACACGGCTGTAAATCTAGCGATTCAGATGAAAGCTGCTACACAGCTTTAGATTGGCAATTCAGATGAAAGGTGCTACACAGCTGTAGATCTGGCAATTCAGATGAAAAGCGCTACACAGCTTTGGATCGATGTAATGATACACCTCACATAGAATGACTTCATTATTTAAGGAAATTTGCCTTATCTGTGGCCATTACACCGACAATTGAACCAGCTTTCATCTTAACACTGTATTATTTGCTGATGTAGAGTTTTTTTTATTGAGAAAAAAGCTCCTATTATTTGCTAACGGAGCCTTTTCACTTTGTGATTTACTGTTATGCAAAGAAAGGAAGTCGTCTTTATGATGTTTAATTTTCGTGTACCTACAGAATCTTAGATGCTGTTACTTTGTTTGTCGACATAGGCTATTGCGTGGTACTGACTGAAGATTCTACTAAAAGTTGTATGCATATATTGTCTAACTCACCAATTTTCATTTAATTGAACAAAACGCATCATTTATTTTTCATGGTCATGGACAAAATCGATAGTATATTTCTTTTTAAAAACTGTTGACAGCGGTTGATTGTATATGACAAAAGCTTGGTCTGTGGAGAATAAGTCAGAATAAGGAACAGTATTACAGGTTTAGATGAAATATCATTCAACAATTTATATGATAATCGTTTCTTTTATACGAGGCAAAGCTATCTAGTTAGTAGTTTCGACTGAAGAACCAGAGTACGAGCATCTGTGGTAGTAAAAGGAGCTTTCTGGACAATTTAAATTAACGCTATATTTATCCTTTTAAGAGTGATATATTTTCACGTTTTAGAGAATAAAGAAAGTTCTGTTTTCGCGTTTTGGGGGCTCAAGTACGACACACTTAAAGTATTCTAGAATGAGGTTTATAGTGCTTGGGTGGTCAATTTACCTGATGATCATTTCTTTTATAAGAGCGAAACCAAAAATCTCTATTTTCGATTGAAGAACTCAAATACGGGAGTGAGTAGTAGTGAAAGGGGTTTTCTAGACATTTTAAAATTTACGCTGCCAAAGAATTTTTTGCACTTCAGAGGGTAAAGTATGATATGTTTTCTCGTTGTCCTGGGAAAATCATGATATTTGATCTTGTGTTAATAGCTTGATATACGTATGATATTTGAGAAGCTAGGAAATGGTGAATTTCGTGCTTGGGTGAATAAAGAATGATTTTATGTTTTTTTCAGGAGTATTATATAAAAAATTTTCAAAACTATTTTTTTTTCAATTACTGTGGAGTATTTTCCTAAAAGAAATGTTGCAAATATTTTTCAAAAACACTTTCATATATATTTTTATATTTTTTTAAAAGGTTCTTATAATGTTATTATATTTTTTTTTGTTGACATTTTCTCGATATTGTTTTCAAAACATTTTTGTAATGTGAACATAATTATGTATGTATTTTTTAACTTTTAAAAACATATATATTTTATGAATTTTTTAGACACTTGTTCCAAATTTTCTTTAAATATATTATTTTCAAAGATTTTCTATATATTTCTTCAAAAGTTTTTATAAATATTTTTCCAAACGTTTTGCATATATTTTTGTTCAAATGTTTTTTAATCATATCTTTCGCTTCTATTAAGTCTTTTGGAGAAAGAAATTAACAAATAAATTATAATATCATTTCTCCAGCTTAATTTTTAGGTCTGGTTTTTTTATTTTAAAATTATTAAAGTATTAGGGCAGATTAATATTAAAGTAGTTTGCATTCTAACATCATTATGGTTGCTTTTAGATATTTATTAAGAAATTAAGTAATAAATTATCATATAATTTATATAAATATTTACATAGCTTGGTACAAATTCGTGCTTTGGATTTTTTCCAATTTTACCCACAAAGGAAATATTGATATAGGAGTTTGTCTTTGCCGAAGCAGAGTCAAGAAAAAAAGATAATTTCTATAATAAAAAAAAAACAAGTTCTATGATTTTCGTTACTTTAGACTCTGACTAAGATAAATATGCTTACATTAATAATAATCTTATTAATTAGTCCACAATCGTAAGAAAATATTAGCTACTTATTATTTGTTTACCAAAATAAACGTTACTGGTCAGGTTAACAAAGAAATTAATTTCGGACAAGGTCAAGTCCAAAATACAATAATATTTAACATATAATCATGGAGCAAAGACTATCAAATACAAATTAAATATAAATATAAATAACACTTTTAGTGTTTTTTACATTTTATAAATAGAAAAATTTTATAGATATATATCTTTGAAAATATATATTATGAGGTGCCATTAATGGTTATATTTTATATTAAGGATTTTCGACATATTGTTACTTTTTTAACTCAGAGGCAAAGAAAAGGATTTTTGTGACTGCTCTATTTCAAATATGAAATATCAGTTAAATATAAAAAGAGTCGCACTATATTGGTAGTTTAAGTTGCGTATCCAATTAATATTGCTCACATTATAAATAAAAAGATTCCTTTATGTTGCAAATTAAAACTTAAATGGGTTAATCTTACTCTTATTGTAAGCAAAACGTTAAATAACAAGTTAGCATTTGTATAGATTAATATTACTTACATAATAAGTATAGATAATCTTAGACGACAAATTGGAAAAACTGATGTTACATGACAAGTATATAGATTAATATATTTATATGATAAATATAAAGAATCTTTGAAGACGAATTTCAAAAGTATACTAATTCCTTCAAATTTATATTATTGCCATTGGCAAACCTCCTAATGCATTATTTTGGAACCATTTGTAGGCATCTTGTAGTGACACACTTGTGTTATTTGATGATTAGTACACCTTATAGATTACATAGGATGTTTGCATAATTTTGTTGTGTAATTTTTTTCATTAAAAGGAAACTCGGCAAGCCTCGTTTACTATCAATGAAATATGTATAAACCTCGTGGAATATCAACACTGCTGCATCATTTACAAAATTTAGTAACTGTTGACAAATTGATAAGGTGCGATTCTGCTTGAGGTTTTTAAGCCCAACAGATTTAAATACTAATTTGACTTTACACTGGTAATCTGCACCACTATCACTATATTAGATAAGAAACACCAGTTAAAATCTATTTTACTTATATTTATTAATATTTTGATCGAACCATCTAATCAAAAGAAATATATATTCTGTCGCAATGCTAAGATCGTCTGAATCTCGGTTATCTTATCTTATTCAGACACTAATGACAAAATTCTAGATTTTGTTGCAGTTATTTCAAACCGTAGAGAATAAAGACCATTAGTGTTACTCCTGCGTTACTTTTGGTACACGCAGATAGCAATCAATGGCATTTATATTCCTGAAGTACTGATCTCAAGCTCGCATCATCACTGATTTATGTAAAGTTTCTTTCGCACTAGGAATAATTCTTTTTTTGGGGGGGGGGGGCCACCAGACAGATTCCCCCCCCCCCCATTTCGAAAACAAACAAGTGATTTCGTGTGTTGGTGTTTTTCCCCTAAGGTGTGTTGCATTGCGTTTATTAACGAAACAGATTTCTGAAACAAAACATTTATTTAAATTAAAGCATTTTTTTGGGTGGGGTATTTGTTAGCCCTAGTGTCTTACACGGGGTTGTTCATCCATTCTCAGCTTCGATGCCCGAAATGGAGTCCCTTCACCCTTTTCTTTTAAATGATCTTTGCTAGAGAACTCCTATGTCCTGTGATTGCTATGTGTATGTTAGCTATATTGTTCGTGTACTATAGATTTTTGTGTTAGGACAGCTTTTATATCAGATTTTCCCAGATAGAGTTGTCTATCAGCTGGACTATCATCAGATAGTATTGTTAAAAAAATAAAAAATAGAGAGAGATAAGTAAAAGTTTTACTTAAAGTTTTGGAGTGAATTTCTCTTTTTGATTCATTGCGTTTTTGATGACTAGGAATAATGTGCACGTTTAGTAACATGATATCTACCGCAAGGAACACGTCCTTTCACTATTTTGAATGAACATGGATTCCACCCATTAAGTAGTCACAGAACACGGACACCCTATAAACCATTTACAGGTAATGCATTAAGGATTCTTAAATAATTGTTCGACTCGCTAAGCCATCGTCAGCAGCTCAGGCGCCTATGGAAACCTAATCTGCATGCAAATTTGCTTTTTAAACAAGATTGCATCTCCCATAATCGGATTTGCATTGTAATCAGATATATTCAACCAAAGCAACCGCAGGGAATACACATTTGAATCTACTGGTTTCCGCTTTACAACAATAACCAGACATAATCCCTAGGTTGCAGGTAAACATATGTAGATTTATTCATTATTCATTAATTCCTTTGTCCATTCGCCGTTTCTTTCATCTATCATACCATCAAATGGTTTATATTTCTCGTTATTGACAAATGTAGAAGACCCGGTCAAGTATCGAAATGAATACACTGTTGATTATTTATTCGTGATAACATTCATAACAAGTATTAATTCACCTATATAATATCTTTTCAATAAAAGCTAAAATCAACGTGTCACAGGCATAATTATTTGATAATAGTGTCAAACACTCTCAAGTTGTTCATTAATTGAGTGATTACCATCTATACTCGCTTATAAGACGGGTCCAACTGTGAACAACATAGACCCTGATCTGCCGTCGTATAATGCACAGACAGATGAGGATTTATGTTATTTATTCTACTGATAATTCCTAAAAACTGCATAAACCCAGATTTGCTTGCACGTTATGCGACAGTTACTTAGGGTTTAAGTTGTTGGACCGAACTTATACGTAAGTATAAATTGTATAATTTGCATGATTTATTATTTCATTGTTAAGAGTATAGAAGACGTACAATCACACCCCCACTTCCTTAAAGCTGATGTTGTCTTTACTATAATGAATATCGTTGCACTTTGTAGACCAAATCCTTTTTTTTTTTTTTTTGGTAAGAATTTATTTTATTTACAAGTGGCCGTGAAATACTACATTTTCTGAAGAAACAATTTTGATATTTTTCTGAAGTGAAATACGGTCAATAGATACTGATAAAGTTATGACAAGACCCCGGTTCAAATCCAGCAATAAGCAAAACGTTTTTATTTGTTATGGTCTGTTTTACCTTGAATTGGGAAGGGGAATTATGTTACTTCGTACATTTTCAGTGCGAGCGTACACAAATCACAGCGGACTAAAAACGGCAAATCTCTGTCTTTATCGTGCGGGATACAGTTTAAAAAAAAATCAGCTACTTCGATATGTTATATATATTGTTAGCCAAAACATCTGAGTATAAATTAAAAAAGAAATTTGCTTGCTCCGAGTGAATAAGGGATACATTTCATCTCGTGAGTGAAGAACTTAAGTATTTGCTCTCGTGGCTTCGCTGCTCATGAAAATACTGAGATATTCACCCGCTCAATGAATTATATCCATTATTCGCTCGGAAGAAGCAAATATCTTCTCTTTATTTTAATCCTTTAAGCTTCTATTGCTGTTCCTGCGTTTTATATTTGAACTATAAATAGTTGTTATTGATTTTACAGTAACATACAATTTTAACGTTAAGCTGACATTCGGCTAGCATTTATTGCAAAATGATTCAAGACGTACAAAGAAATGTCTTTACTAATTCTTCCAAGACAAGTGTTTAGATGCCAGGGCTGGGGCCATGGATTCACCTTTTTACAAGCTTTGTCCAATAGTACCACTACATGATTCGATCGATCGATCGATCAAGAGAGAGAGAGAGAGAGAGAGAGAGAGAGAGAGAGAGAGAGAGAGAGAGAGAGAGAGAGTGTGTACTGTGTGTATCATAAATAAAATACGTGTGTGTGATAGAGAATCTACTGTGTGTATCAAAATGAAAATACGTATGAGGGAGAGAATGTATTGTGTGTTTCAATATGAAAATAGATGTAAGAGTATGTACTGTGTATATCAGTATGAAAATATATGTGAGAGATAGAGAGTATGCACTGTGTGTATCGATATAAAAATACATGTAAAAGAGCGAGTATGAACACTGTATCAATATGAAAATACACGAGAGAGAAAGAATGTATTGTATGTATCAATATGAAAATATGTGATAGTAAGTATTGTATGTATCAAACTGAAAATGTATGAGAGAAAATGTACTGTGTGTATCAAATTGAAAATACATGAGAGAGAGAGAGAGAGAGAGAGAGAGAGAGAGAGAGAGAGAGAGTATGTACTGTGTGTATCAAAGTGAAATTACATGAGTGTGTGTGTGTGTGTGTGTGTGTGTGTGTGTGTGTTATTTGGATTTTTAACGTAGCTTTAACATATCGCTACTATGTCTGCAGTGTGGCAGTTTATAGTGATGTCTAGCATTGTTGCATCATGCCGCAGACATATAGCATGATGTCTCACCCAGTCACATTATCCTGATAGACAGAGAACTTATTTTATCACAAGCTAATAAATATTACAAATGGAATACATACAAACTCTTGTGTGTTTTTGAAATTCAAACGTGTGGTAAATTTTAAATGTGGAAAACTTAATGCTATGTTTACAAATGTAGTCAAGTATCATATCTACGTAATATACATAACACCTTTGGAGTCAAGATGAACCCTATGTACACAATATACATAGTAACCATGTATCTTATCTACACAATATACATAGTAGCCATGCATCTTATCTACACAATTTACATAGTAGCCATGTATCTTATCTACTGTTACGTATATGTAATTAAACTGCTTGTGTGTTAGTTTTAAAATTCTTTTTTATTTTACTTTTGTTTCAGTACATTTTATTGTAATGATTATTGAAGGGATTCAAAGTTCTTTTTCAGTAGTTCGATGTTTTCTTTTAGCAAGTGTTGTTTGTTTAAGACGTAGAAGTGTTACATGAGAATTATTTTTAGTTAACCTAGTTTGTCTTAGGTTGGGAACTTCGTAAACAGGCAGTTAAAATGATTGGTCAGTATCAGGGCCATACTTTGATTGCGTGATCACCATGTGTAAACAACGCTTTTTTGCAATTGGTTCTTAAGTGGGGCTACACTGGCGTACGTGATAGTTTTTTTGTAGTAAGAGACCACATGAGCCATCTCGCGAGACTTGAAATGATGTTTCTGGGGTTTAAATACGCATTCTTAATATTCTTCTGGCAGAGTCGTTTTAACATCTTGAAGGAACAAGGTGTTATTTTTATTCGTTGCCAGATTGTTTGTTTTTCATCTGATTTTTTGGATTTAATAATTTATTCTCCTGGAAACTCCACAAGTTGACTTTCTTATAAAAAATTCTGAAACATATTCATTGAAATTTATTCTAGAATTATTCGGAAACAAAAACTGTGATTCAATTGAGGAATTATTGATATTCGTACATTGGACCACATCTGACGTCATCGCCTTCTATATTTGTACGTCGTCGAGATTCGAACCTGGATTCTAATAGAATTAATTAGGGATAGGTCTTGTGTTTTCATTCTTAGGATCAAATTTTGGATTATATTCACAAACTGTAAGTCCTATTTACCAATTTTTACATTGTTTTCTAGGGAAATAAATTATTTTGTTAACATATACAAAGCTTGTTGACTTCACTCTTTTCTTTGTTACTGAGTACGAGCCCTTGTCACGTAACACTACACAATATACATAGTAGCCATGTATCTTATCTACACAATTTACATAGTAGCCATGCACCCTATGTATACAATATACATACGCCTTTGGAGTTAATATAAACCCTATGTACACAACTTACACAGTAGTCATGCACCCTATGTATACAATATACATACGCCTTTGGAGTTAATATAAACCCTATGTACACAACTTACACAGTAACCATGCACCCTATGTATACAATATACATAC
>JAECUM010070649.1:6343-20399 GCA_016617855.1 Megalonaias nervosa | reverse complement strand
AAACCCTACCGGACAAACACAGCGCATCCATATCGAGTTGCAATTAATCCTCGCAAGAAGGAGGTATTGCAGTACCCAGCTCGTAATGGACACCAAACCCTCTCCTCACACCTCCCACAAGACAAGCAAACGGGCACAAAATGGGTGCTAGGAAAACCATACTAGCATACACCCGGGTGAGATCCTGATAGTCGCAAGCCTATGCTGACTCAACAGACTCCTCACCAAGACCCTCGTTAAGGTGACAAATGTGGGGGTTGAGAGAGAGGGTCCCAGTTACCGCAAAAACCAAGGGTCTTCAATTTGGCTCATGAAGACCAACTACAAAACAATCATGATCCTTTCGATCACATGTCCAAAACAAAAACTACACATACACCAATTAGGAATAATAAAAATGGGAGGGCAAACCTCCCTCCAGATTGGGAAATTATTTCGGAAAACGGACAAGTACACTATGTACACAAAATTCATATTAATAAAATACCCAATGCACCAAATTTATAACTCAATGAATGCTCGACCAATTGAATGGGTGGCCTACACAACATTGATATAAGGATGTCCATTAGGACTAGATATGACACTAAATCCGCCCTAGCCGTTGGGTCGGGGAGCGTGGTTGCGGGTCTTGGTGTGCCCTGTGTGGCTGTCCCCGGGGCGATTCGGTGGCGTTTTTGCGCGGACATTTTCTGGGTTCCGTCTCCTCCTTTCCGCGCCAGCTGTGTGGATGTAGACTGAATGTCAGGGGTCTAAGGTCAAACGGGAGGCTGTGATGGCTCCTTGCTCACACCTCCCAAATGCTGTAAAGGCCCAGCCAGGGGCCAAGCGCCCCCGTAAAGTTCTATCGCCCAGCCTAGGGCCACAACCAGTCGCAGAAGCACAAAGGTGCAAGAGCGACTATAATCCTTCAGTTCAGTCTGGCTACCCCATTCATTCATCATTCAAAATGGACGCCGGTGAGGACGGACGTGCGCCACGCTGATGCTGAGTTCAACAAATACATCGAAGCAGGACTTCAAGGAACACAAGAAAAAAACAACAACACAGATGAAAATGATACACACACGGGATTTATCAAAGGATATAACCGAAATTGAGATTCCAGGACTACAAACAGCAATCAGCACTGCAAGCACATGGCTGGAGCTGCAGGGGGTCACTCCCTAGAACAAAGGAACAAAGGAAAACTGACCATGGACTAGACTAGACAAACTACACAACACACACATCGCGCAAGGTAAAGAACTCATTTTATAATTAACAATACTAATATTTACATTAATTTAATTTGATTCAAAACGTAATCCTAGTTTAAATGCCGTTTATTCAATAAAATAGGACTTGCTTATCGCGCAAGGTAAAGAATTCACTTATTATTAACAATTTCACTATTTAAATACTAAACTTAACTTTAGTTCATACACCACTTATTCAATAACATTAGACTGGGTTCAAAACAACAGTGTAGCTTAACATAAATAACTGTATACTATAAACAGCAAACAACACTGCAAGTACATGGCTGCAGCTGCAGGGGTCACTCCCCAGAACAAAGGAACAAAGGAAAACTGACCATGGACTAGAGAAAATACACAACACACACATCGCGCAAGGTACAGAATTCATTTTATAATTAACAATACTAATATTTACATTAATTTAATTTAATACAAAACGTAATCCTAGTTTAAATGCCGTTTATTAAATAAAATAGGACTTGCTTATCGCACAAGGTTAAGAATTCACTTTATTATTAACAATTCCACTATTTAAATACTAAACTTAATTCTAGTTCATACACCGCTTAATCAATAACATTGTACTGGGTTTTAAACAACAATGTAAAAAACTCCATACCGGGACAAAATCCCCACTACTAATTCACAAGATACCCAATATGCAATAATAAAACAATGTACAATGACAGACACCAATTTCATGTTAAAAATTTAAAATATTTTAATATTGTTTATTTCAATTAAAAATCTTTTGTTTACTATTTATTTCAATTCACTTCAATCCCCTTCAAAACATTAAATTAAGCTATTTCCAAAAATCCTGTTAAATATTTAGTCTAGGTATCCCTTTCATCAATAGTAACATGCCCCACTGTTCAACCACATACGATTGTAACACTATACAGCGCAGAAGTAGGTCAAAACGCGCAAGCCAATTGTATACACCCATCAATGAGTCCTCTTATTACTGATATACTACTTGCTACAAAACCGCTACTTGAATACATCGATATCGAAATATACGGTATGGAATTTCTAATTTCCCACACTAAAGTACATGTCGTACATCAGCGCTAAGGACGTACTAAACCAACCTTGTAGAGGTGGTATTGGACATAAGGTTAGGGGATATATACGGTCAAATCTGAATGGAGAATTGACTATACTCAACAATCTCCACCACAGAAATAAAACCAAAATAATAAAATAACCCAATCCCTTATCTACAACAAGACTTCGCCACCTGCATAGAAGAAACAAAGTATAACTTTCTTCAATTTACCATCAGACAAACAAATACTCATATCAACAACAACTACAATTATTTAAATTACTCTAATTTCCCAACCTCACTAACACACGGACGGACACTACTAAACTGAACAAACACCATGAAAAGGAAGGATTAACAGCAACGAAGAGCAGGAGCATCGTTAACAGATGCAGAAAGTAAAGAAGCAGCCAACACAAGAAGGAAAATAAAGAATACAGATAACAAGCGGAAGCAAAAATAAAGAAGATTTGAATACAGAAGAAAAGGATAAATATTTATAACAGAAGAAGCTAATAAAGAAGACACCAATTCTACGCCACTGGAGTCTACCATCAATCGATAAACAGAAACGGGGAAATGTACAGAGAAAAGATGTACATTACCACTCAATCGCGATTAGCCACTTCAGAAGACGTACATTGCCACCCATCAACAACTTGCCAATTTGAAAAGATCAACTACTTGCCAATTCGAAAAGATATAAATAACTACACAACACAATTTGCCAGACAAGCATCAAAGCAAGGGGCAGTCCAGGCCGCACTACCTGCTGCCCCACAAACCCCCCACCAACCCCACCGGACAAGCATAGCATACCCCGGACAAGCGTACGGACAATAATAAAGGCAAGTGGCTGTCCAGGGAGGCCTACCTGCTGCCACACAAACCCCCATCCCCACCAGACAAGCATAGCATACCCAAGTACGGACAAACTCAAAGGCAAGGGGCAGTCCAAGAAGCTCTACCTGCTGCCCAACAAAAACCCTACCGGACAAGCACAGCGAATCCATATCGAGCGGCAATTAATCCTCGCAAGAAGGAGGTATTGCAGAGCGCAGCTTGACATGGACACCCCTCTCCTCACACCTCCCACAAGACAAGCAAACGGGCGCTAGGGAAACCATACTAGCATACACCCGGGTGAGATCCTGCTAGTCGCAAGCCGATGCTGACTAGACAGACTCCTCACTAAGAACCCCGTTAAAGAGACAATTGTGGGGGTTGAGAGAGAGGGCCCCACTTATCGCAAAACCAAGGGTCTTCAATTTGGCTCATGAAGACCCGACACAAACCAACCATGATCCTTTCGACCCCTCGTCTAAAACAAAAACTATCCAAACACATTCTCCAATTACGGATAATAATTTAGGAAGGGCACACCTCCCTCCAGATTGGGAAAGAAATTCGGAAAACGGACACGTACACTATGTACACAAACTTTAAATTTAATCTATACCCAACACACCAAATTCATAACTCAACAAAGCCTCGACAAATTACACAGGTGACTTACACAATATTGGCATAGGGCAGTCCACTAGTACAACTGGACTAGATTTGACTCTAAAAACCGGCCTTGCCGTTGGGCCGGGGCGCCTTGTGGCTGGTTTTGGTTGTGCCTTGGATGACTGTCTCGTTGGCCCTTTCGTGCCGTTTCTGCGCTGCCTCCCTTCCGGGTCTCTTTCCGCCTTTGCCTCGCTACGGACGTGTCTGCTCGCTGCTAGGTATGTGAACTGAAAACAAACTAGGGGGTTATGATGGCACCATACTCATACCCCCAGGAGGACGTGAGGGCACAATACTCACACCTCGAAGGGCCCTGCCTAGGGCTCTGAGAGGCAGTGGTGGCACCATACCCACACCTCAGAGGGCCCAGCCTAGGGCTATAACCAGTCGCGAAGCACAGAGTGCATATGCGACTATAATCCTTCAGTCAGTCAGTCAGTCAGTCTGGCTACCCCATCATCATCAGACTCAGCTTCAGCAGCACAGGCAGACAGACGTGTTACTCCCAACCAGCCCAGAATATACACAAAAATTACCACAGCTTTCATATAAATTCACAAAGTCAGAAAAATAACGGAGAGGAAACCAGATCTAGGACACTAAAGTCCAAGGAGAGACTAATACGGAGCAATAAACAAGGAAAATAACCGATCTACTACTGTGAGAAACAGCAGCCGCAGCAGGGAGCCTCCCTCCACTAGGAGAATAAAGGAAACTTGACCGGCCACTGACCACGGTAACTTGAGACTCGGCTTACGGAACACATACTGTATTCACAACGCTAACCACGAAAAGGTAAAGAAACATCTACTATCCCAATTAATAACTAACACATACCACATTTCTACCTTCCAAACTATTACAATAGGACAATAGTATAAACCAACTCCCAAAATAACCATAATAACAATAATAACACACCACCATTAACCCACTTCCAATATCAATATAAAACTAACAACTAACACTAATCCCACAACTCAAATCATATTACACGCCACCTGCAACTTCTCCAATATACATATTCATTAATTTATAAGTACGCCACTAGAAACCTAACAAATATAAAACGACACTACTAAAAGACACACCCCTTAACCAAACCTAGCAATAAACCCTAGCTGCAACGCAAAACAACCAATAGGCTTCAACCTAACAAATAAACACCGGAAAACTAAGAAGGTATAACTGTAACGAGGTCGCTAAACAGAAATGTAGCTGCACTCTCCTATTTCTCATAAACAATACATAGGAACACATACTAAACCCAACAACCAATAGAAATAAACCTTACAAAAACTACCTAGACTAAAATAAGCTGACAAATTGTAACAAGCTACCATAACGAACTCCACGAAACAATTGAAAATAGACATTACTCGCTAACAATAGACAATATAAAAAAAAAACCCATCAATACAACAACTCGACTCTAATTAATTATAAACCAAAACATAAAAGACAAACATTAGCATCCCACTCATAAAAAAAAAAAAAAAAAAAAAACATCTACTATATAGGCGACCTTGAAATAACACAGTACATTTAAATAAAATAGGAACACAGCAAACACATAACGTCACCAAAATTCGCAATCATCAATTAACAAGTACGCCACTAAAAACTTGGCAGATATTAAACGACACTCCTAAAAAACACACCCCCTAACTAAACCCAACAACAAACCCTAGCGCGACACAAGGCAACCAATCGGCTTCATCCTAGCAAACAAATATTGGTAAACTAAAGAAGGACTAACTGTAACGAGAGAAACGAACAGAGCTATAGCTGCATTCTCTTATAACTAATAAACAAGACATAGGAAAACAGTCCAAAGCCTAACAACCAATAGCAATCAACCTTATAAAAACAACCTAGTCCAAAACAAGCTGACAAATTGTAACGAGCTACCATAACGAACACAACATATCCATTGAAAATAAACGTTACTCGCCAGCAACAGGCAATATACTAGAACTTTTAAAATAACAATCCGATAATAATCAAAAATTAAAACAAAACATAGAAAACCAATACCAACATCTCACTGAGAAAAAGCAACAACTATTAAAATAACACAGCACCGCTAAATAAAATAGGAACACTGCAAACCCATATTCAAAATAGAACAGAAACAACAGAAACACTACAAATAAAAATAACACTCAACGCATATATTCATTTCCAGCCTAGCAGCATTGAAACCAAATTGTATACACACCTACTAAAGCCAACATAATACCAAGAAAACCAAATCGTAAACCGACCAATAAAAAGTAGCCTAACATCAACGAGCCAGAGTAAAATAGAACACCAACTAGTAACAAGCACGCACAACAGTCACAGCGAAATCTTACTATTGCACTCAAACAATACTTAAAAAATAAACCAAAATCCAACAACCAATAGAAATCGACCTTATAAAATCAGCCTAGAATAAAATATTCCAACACATTATAACAAGCTACCATAGCGAGCAACACAAACCACTTAAAAATAAACACAAACCGCAAACAGTAGGCAATACACTAGAAACACTACAACTACAACAAACTAAATAACTAATTACTAATCACAAAATAAAGACACACACAATCATAACATATAAATATAAAATAAACTAAAAAGCAAACCGAAACAAATCCACACAACGAATATACTTACACATTTAAAATAAGCAGGCCCGCCACTATTAGACAATAGAAAACTACCATAATAACAACAACTCAACTACAACTAAATATCAACAACACATAAAAGCCAAGACCACCTCACGGGGTAGCTAATAAATAGGGGAGTCAAATAACTCAACAACACAAAATACATTACGTACAGCACTATCTACTGAACAGAAATTGTAAATACACGCTCACTAAAGCCAACATAAAAACAAGAAACCCAAATCACCTAGCAACGAGTTAGGATAAAACAGAACACCATTTAGTAACAAGCTCACACAACAGCCATAACGAAACTCTTCTATTGCTCACACACAATAGCTAGGAAATCAAAATAAAACCCAACAGCCAATAGAAATCATCATTCTTACAAAAACATCACAGAACAAAACATACTAACAAACTGTAACGAATTACCATAGAGAGCTCCACAATCCACCTGGAAATAAACATCAGTTGCTAAAAGTAGGAAATATAATACAGTCACTTAAATAACAACACACTTATATCTAATTGATAAACACAACACAAAGGACTTACATAACCGAATATTATCAACATAAAATAAATAAACATCAATTGCTAACAGTAGGAAATATAATAGTATCACTCAAATAACAACACACTTATAACTAATTGCTAAACACAACATAAAAGATTTACACTACTGAAACCTATCAACATAAAATAAATAAAATAACAATCTGCAACGAAAACACACAAACAACTATATCTAAAACCCTGGAATAATCAGGAACATTAGAAATCAACAATAGAATAAAATCATAACAACAACAACACAATTACAAAATACATTAACATCACATACCATACCAGTCCACCTTACTGGCAAGGGACAAGATCTATTATATAGGGGAAATTAAAATAACACAACCCCACTAATAAAATAGGAATTTAGCTAAGTCATAACCAAAACAAAACACTAAAAATACAACTCAACAAAACACTCTACACCCTGTAAACCACAAACAAGTAATACCCTAACAACAACTAGGACATCTAACACAACCCAGAACAATATTGCCAAATAAGATACCAGTAATAACTAAGAACAACCTTTCAGCCAACAAGCAATACTAGAAACAAACCAAAACAACTTTGTATAACAGCCATCAGGTAAAGTATCACCATTAAACAATAGACTTTCAGGCAACAGGCACAGTATCAGGGAAAGACCAATTAACAACATATTAAAGTACCACCATATCAATTGGAGCAAAACCCCAAGGACAAATCCAAGACCCTACTGGATAAAACAACATGGATGAAAGACCCAAAAATAAAGTGAAACTCATACACAAGAACAGACGGGACACACTAAATATCCATAGGCTACTCCAAAAAAATGAGGACGAAAGAGGCACCTAGAGAACAGACGCCAAACTCTCGCCCCAACACAAACATGGGACTGACAATACCACCCAAAACCCGCCAACGAGGCACATTCCTATCAACTACAACAACAAGGAAAATCATACCAACTAAGCTAGAATTCACGACAGGAAGTTCAATCAGACAAACGCCAATAATAACGAAGACCCCTGTGACAAACATGGAAGAGGCAATAGCAGAACTTACAACCATGGAAAAACAAAGACCAATCAAAATCCAAATTAAAGAAAAACGGAAGAAATACAACACGAAACACCAAATGAAGGACACCCAACTCTGACAAACATAACAAAAACTGTAGCAACCAAGCCAAATAGGAAAGCACACCAAACAAATCAAGATCACTACAACTCTCGGTCAACAGTCACCAAAACAGGCACACCCACAACACCATGGGAAGCAACAATAACAACAAAAACACACACAACGTCAACAACAACAACACCAACCAACAAGAACAACGCAGTAAAAAACCAAAACAAAATGAAAAGAATCCACCCCATGCACAATAGTCAAGAAGCAGGACCCTCCAACCACATCACACCCAAGGAAATGGCGGAAATAATAAAAGCCTTACTAAACAGCGGGGATACTGAAACACAACCTCATCAACAAAACCAAACAGCGCCAACAATCAACATGAACATCTCACAACAATACACAGGGGAATTTGAAGACCAGGCAACAACACCAAAAGGAAAACACCCACTCAAAGGACCTCCCCGAATCAAACAATCAAGAAATGAGACAACACAATCTAACGACAATACTACCAACCACCACCAGCTGTTCTACCCCCAAAAAAGCCTAGGAATAGACACCACTAAACATAATCTCCAGAGTCAAACAATAAATGCTCCCAAAGTCCCTGTAGCAGTCAGAGAAAACAACCAACTAAAACAACTAGAAAAACCGAACCCAATGCTACAAAGACAATATATAACAAAAGGAACTCAAAACACAACACACCAAACAAATGCAAACAATAATGGACGCTCCAAAACAAAGAAAGGAAAAAAAAAGGGAGGCAAATAACACTGACCCATACCACCCCATTCCGCCTGAGAAAATAGCCAGAAAAGCCAACGGAAAAGAAGAAACCATAAACAGGAACAACAAGAACAACTACCGGAAAAGGCCATACACCACCCACAACAGCCAAGAAGCAGGACCCTCCAAACAACATAAACCAAACGAACCACAAACAACAAACAAACTCAAATTAACCGACGAGGACGAACAACAGCAAAACCAAACACCTGAAAATAATCAAACCAAATCCAATCACCAAACAACATCTACATATAGCCAACAGGGCACCAATCACAAAGGTAAACACCCGATCAAAGGATCACCCAAATTCAAAACAACCATAAAACCAACTGGAAGAACAGAAGAGAACTCAACTAGAAACGTAGGGGATATCACCAAGGACAATAACAATACCAATCCCCTCAGCACCAAACCCTCAACACCACAACAAGTCATAACCAAACCAAGAAAAAGCCACAAAATATGTCCACCACCCTCTACACAATACACTATTCATCAGCAGCCCCTGCCACCAATTCACGACAATAACAACTAAATCACTAGCAGCGGCACTAACAAGACAATACCCTAGTAAATTCAAGATAATAAGACCTAGATAAAACTATATAATTATATGGTGTTACTCCAACGCCCAAGTAGATAGGTACCAGAAAATTACAGAAATTGCAGGGATGAAAGTAAATGTACAACAACACCGGAGAGGCATCAACCATAACCCTCAAACAAGGCCTACCCAAACCATAACTCATCACAAAGTACCAACACCAAGTAAAGAAACAGGTAAGAACAAATCCACCCACAAAGACCAAAAACACAACAATACACTAATCATATGGCAATGGAATTCTCGAGGACTCTCATCCAATCATGCGGAACTAGTAGCAACACTAGAAGACCTCCCCCAAAAACCCGATATCATCTGCCTACAAGAAACTATGCTGACACCAACCAATTCTAAAGTACCCAAACTCAGAGGCTACGCGATAAACTACCATAAAAGCAGACCGGATGGAAACCGAGGAGGTGGCCTCGCAATATACATCCACGACACCATCCCTGAAGTGACAGAACTAGACTTAAAGGTAACCATTGAAAACAACCAAGTAGAACACCAGGGAGTTCAAATCAAACTAGGCCAAAAAACATCAACATATACAATATCTATGACACCCCAACTCACTACATGAACTCCATAATAAGCCTACAACAAATCCTCCAGACAAGATGCACCGAGAGCATCATATGTGGAGATTTTAATGCGCACAGCAAAGAATGGGGAGGGAAAACCACGGATAAAAGAGGGAAAGAACTCGGCAAGTATGCTAGAAGCAATCAACTTATCATATTAAACTCAGGAACCCCAACACGACTTGACACAACGACAGGAAATCTAACAACACTCGACCTCACACTTGCCACACCCTCTATCACCCAGATCGGAATGGGAGGTACTACAACAAACCACAATGGGTAGTGACCACTTCCCAGTACAGACCACCATTCACATCCAAAGAAACAAAGAACACCAACAGAAACCACCAAAATGGAAAACTGAAAAAGCAGGCTGGAACCAATTCCAGGCTACTCTCAGCACCATACAATTAGAAGACCTTAAAAGTACTGACACTAACACCTACAACAAAAACATCACAGACGCAATCAACGCTGCAGCTCAAAAAGCAATACCAAAAACCTGTCGGCATCCAACAAAAACAAAACAAGTGCCATTGTGGACAGATGAATGTAAATCGGCAATACAGGCCAAAATACAGGCACTTAATACATTTCAAAGAACCAAACTATCCACAGACCTACACACATTCAAAATAAAACAAATACAAGCACGTACAACCATCAAAGACGCCAAAACAAAATCCTGGAAGGAATTCTGCTCAACACTAACCCATCGAACCAAATCTAAAGACGTATGGGGAAAAATAAAGGCCATCAGAGGCAACACCCCTAATACAACCCCAAAAATTACGGGCACACAAAATAACCAGGAACGAGCGGAACGACTAGCACAACACTTCACACATGCAAGTAGCGACCAAAACCATCGAAGACCATTCATGCAACAAAGAGAACACCTAGAGAACAAATATCCCCATATCTTCACAGACCAAATTCCAAAAGACAGTAGTGACAATGCACCCCCCTCAATGATCACTTTACATTATACGAATGGAAACGAGCCCTACAAAACAAAAAGCCCACAGCACCAGGAGAGGACAACCTTGGCTACGTCATATATAAACAACTACCACCAAACATGCAACACATTACATTAGATCTGATAAACCAAATATGGGACACGGGTAACATCCCGACACAATGGAAACGAGCCATTGTAATTCCAATACCAAAACCTGGAAAGGACCCAAAACAGGTAACATCATATCGACCAATATCACTCACAAACTCTCTCTGCAAGATTATGGAAACTATGGTCACAAACAGACTTAAACACCACCTAGACATTAACCACCTCCTGACAGAAAACCAAAGCGGCTTCCGCAACCATAGGTCTACACTCGACCAATTAATTCGGCTAGAAGCGAACATCAAATTAGCCTTCAACTCAAAACTGAAGAAAGACAGACACCTCACCGCAATCTTTATCGACCTAGAAAAGGCATTTGACCTAGTGTGGACAAAAGGACTAACTTCCAAACTAAACCAATATGGAATAAATGGGAAAATGCATCAATGAATTGAAAACTTTCTCACATGACGACAAATCAAAACCAGGATAGGTGATACGACTTCCAGCCTATACACACTAGACAATTCAACACAACAAGGGAGCGTCATAAGCCCCACACTCTTCAACATCATGGTAAATAATCTCAGCGAATATATCGACAACTCCATCTCCCTCTCCCAGTTAGCTGACGACAGTGGTATCTGGAAAGCTGGGAACCCGAACAAACCCTCATTCATTGAACAACTGCAAAAAAACCTCAACTCAATTGAAAAATGGGCGAATAACTGGGGCTTCAAGATCTCAGAGGAGAAAACAGTAGGAATACTCTTTACCCCACCAAACAAACGAACACCCCAATACCCAACCTTATATATACAGGGCACACAAATCAAATTTGTAAAACAAACAACCTTCCTAGGCATGATCATAGACGAACACCTCACCTGGAAACAACATATCCTCTCACTCACCGACAAATGCAAACATGACCTCAACTTACTGAAACATCTCAAAGGTACTGCATGGGGAGCAGACCAACAAACACTCCTCATGCTATACAAGGCCCTCATCAGAGCCAAGCTGGACTACGGATGTCAGGTTTATGACTCAGCAAGCCCAAATCTACTTAAAAAACTAGACAGCATACAGTACAAAGCACTACGACTATGCACAGGCCTTCTACCAAGCACATCTAATGACGAGTTACAAACAATAACCGGGAATTTGCCACTACAACTCAGGAGAGAAGAACATATCCTACGATATGCAATCCGAAACTCCATCCACCCAGAAAACAACCCCACCAGGACAGCATTCAAGAACTGCGAAAAACAATTCAACACAAAACTGGTACCACACCTGCAAGTCTGCAATAAGGCCCACATACTCAAAAACTAATCACAATCAATCAAACTCCAGGCAGAACCAAGGAAAATACACGATCCAACACCGTGGCGCAACAACGAGGTGAGAATTAACCTGACAATCCATACTCTAGAACGCAAACAACACAACCCATGGAAACTATTAGCGACAATCACCCAGACACTAGATCAACAGTATGGACAGTTCATCAAAATATACACGGAGGGATCCAAATCGAAAGAACTTGACCGAACGGCAGCGGCCATCGTAGTACCTGAATTCAAATACAAATCTGAAGCCCGCCTACCGGATGGATGCTCCATCTATACAGCTGAATTCTGGGCAATCTGACAGGCACTACTCTGGATCAAAAGTCAAACCAAGACCAAGTATGTGATCATCACCGACTCCCTGAGTGTCCTCAAATCCTTAGAAACAGGAAGAACACAGAGCCGAATCAACGTGCTTGAAGAAACAATGCACATCCTACGAGATCTGGAAATAAACCAGATCACGGTGGAATTCCTCTGGGTACCATTCCACATCAACGTGTTCGGTAATGACAAAGCTGACCTAGCAGCAAAACAAAGCCTGCAACTCTGTGAAATCGAAAATGTGGAATACAGCATCCAAGAACTGTGCAGCAGAGTGAGGAAACATATCAACGTCAAATGGCAACAGCAATGGGATAACTCAACGAAGGGCAGACACCTCTACCAGATACAACAAGTCACAAGAAACACTAAAATCTCCAAAAAGCTCCAAAAGGAGGAAGTGCAAGCAATAAACCGGATCAGAACAGGGAAAACGCTCCTACACACCAGCTATGGCAAACACATCACGACTCAACAGAACAAGAACCCCAACTGTCCCTTCTGCGCAGAACCTGAAACCCTCAACCACATCATCAATGACTGCAACCAATACATCCTCCAGAGACAGGCCTTCCAGGACTACCAAAAACGCCTAGGGTCACCCATAACATACCCAGACATACTCAACGAAGCAAAAAACAAAAACCTCGAAATAAAGGACACCAACATAATCCACTATCTAAAGACAATAGACAAATTCAAACATATGTATCTAACAACCCTAACATCAAACGGACTAAGGTCTACGACCGGCCCAACGGCAAGTCCAAGGGAGGAGAAAAAAAAAAGGGGGAGGGGGAGAGGGAGGCAACATTACACAATGACACATCCTAAATACTTACCATGTACGCTCGCCTAACCAAATTAACCCAACACACCTGAACATAACCCAACGGGACTGACTGACCCAGACCTCATAACACGGACGACCCAAGACCACCATCAAGAGCCAAGAGCAACCCAGGAACGACAGGCACTACCCCCCTTCAACTTAGGTAAGGTGACAACCACAAACGAAGGAGTAGTCCAGGAAATATTACCTGCTACTCCACAACACCCAAACCGCCCAGCAAAGAGGAAAAAGGACAACCTCAAAGGAAGGAGCAGTCCAGGAGCCCCACCTGCTGCTCCACAAAACCTCATCCACGAACAGATCAACAAAAGTT
>JAECUM010070634.1:0-24331 GCA_016617855.1 Megalonaias nervosa | reverse complement strand
TCGAGTAAAGATGATTTGAAATTAACGAAATTTTGATAAAATGATAATATATCAATAACATTAATATCAATCATTTTAGATAGATTTCTTAAAATACCAACTGTCTCAAAGCACAATAACTCTGTAAGCTTTGGTACATTTGGTCTCGTTTAGACGTGCTTGGATAGTAACTTCTTTCTTCGTAGTTGTTTTCTTTGTTTTCTGAAATAGCTACATTCAAGGAGATAATGAAATTCATCATCCACACAGTTTTGCATGCAATGTGTACATAATCTTTCATATCTAGGCAAATTTTCCCATCTTCTCTTCTCTATCGATAAGCAGTGATTACATGCTCGAAATTTTATTATCGTTGACTTATATGTTTGGTAGGTCTTTTAACAAATAATTGTTGGTTTCTAATATAACTGCGGCATACTGCGGTACATATCGCGGCAGGTTGAGAAATTCCGCGGTACAAAATTTTTCGCGCTAACAGCTTTATTAGCTACAGTTTGCATTTACATACTGTTTTACATTTAGCGGTAACTTCTGCGTTCTTTCTCAACATATATTTCATAAAAGTGTTTAGTGTGCTGGTTAATAATTTGTAATAGTTTCCATTTTATATTCATATTATTTCCAAGACCCTCTTTGAAGAAATTAATGAAAGCAGTAATATATAAAATATTCAAAACGAGATTACAAAGGGGCACAGTACTATTTATATCGGACATGTACGATCAAGAACACTGGAACATTATGACATGCATGTCATAATTCTACAAGAATAACATGATATTAAAATAAGAGATACACAAGCTATACTACGAAAAGGGTTTAAGGCACTTTTACCCTAAAATTTTGAAAATAACATCATTTATGAGAGAGTACGGCTTTTTAATAAGCACGGAATTTTTTACATTGTACTAGCTGCTTCATTCTATCAGTGGCCATTCATGTCATGAACAAAGTGTTTTCAATGGAGATTACAAAAATGCTATTTATGTCCTCACTTTTTCCATGAAACTTACAATCATCACCAGGCACTGGCTTAGGGAGTGTGTACGCCTGTTACTGTAGCTTCGTTCATCCAGTCATCTTCAGGACAATTTGCACATGTTACGATTGAATTTTCAAAGGATTTGTATAAAATGCAATTTATATTGCTATAACTTAAACTTTAATTCTCAATAAAATTAGACTGATTTTTATTCTCAATGAAAACTACAGTGTTTCACATTGTATAACATATTACAGATCCATCCTGTATGTCACGCTAGGTAAACGACATTTTAGTTCAAGGACATTGCACGTGTCAGCAACTATATTCATATCATACATGGCTGTAATATATGACAATGTTAGAAACTTGAACATACCAGTAACTGCATTCACACCAAACGTGGGCTGAAAATGTATACAAGTGAGAGAGAGAGAGGTCATAAGGTTTGGTGTCCGGTGGCGTGATATTTATGTAATAGACTAACCAGTTATGGGAATGGAAAGCGTATGCAATACATACGCAGTGTAGAGAGCTAGATAAGTACTGCGCCATCGGGGCTTTAAATCTTCAGAACTGCTCTGGTAGGTACGAATAATAGATTTACTATTGTCTAAAGACTTTATTAGGACCTCGATGCATTTAATTGTGTTTAGAAGACATTTCGGAAAGTAATTCAATTTTCCCTTGTGACATGCTGTATTCTTTTTTTCTTTGTTCTTTTATTCCACGAGATTAATTATAAATTATATATATGGATTGTTTAAATGAATTTATTACTATGAATTTATATGTATTGTAATTGTAGTTTTGAATTATTGTTAAATGCCAGCTTCATGCTCAATAGTAATTTATTTTAAATGAAATACTTCTGAAGCTGCAACAACATGATATTTCGGCAGTTTACAACCAACATTTGAATAATTTGTACGTACGGTTAAATGATTTAAGTACTGGTTAGAAGTATTGAATTCTTAATATCTTTGAAGTATAATTTGTACGTACGGTTAAATGATTCAAGGACTGGTTAGTAGTATTGAATTCTTACTATCTTTGAAGTATAATTTGTCTGTCTGTCTTTGGCTCATTTGGTATTTAAATATTTAGGTCAAACTCATAAGGACCGAAATTTTAGAATACTATGAAGTTGGTAAGTTTTGGTTAAGTACAATATTTGCATGTGTAGTTCGGATAATTTTATGTGCAATAATATATCTTGAGTATTGTTTGATCTTGGTAATAAAGTATTGCACTATCGGGATTTCAAAACTTCTGACTTCCTCTTGCAGTTAAAACCAAATACCTCTCTTCTCCTCAGCGATGTAACAACAAAGCTTTAGGTTAGCGCTCTCTATACTGTTTGTGTATTTGACTGAACAGTTACAATATTGTCAAATATGGATAATAATACTACACAAATAAGCTTTCACCAAAGCATAACAACACCCTCATCGCCGGAGTGACATCTCCGCAACCGGGGGCCAGAGCAACAGTTGTATTTCTCTCTCTTTCGATCTGGAATGACCATCAATAAATACAATCCTACAAGCAACATAACGAAAGCATAACAATATATAACATAACATATTCAACAAGAACGAGCACCTGGTTTGTTAACAACGCAACAACAGCTCCTAGAAATTCTTTGCCTGGATTGTCTTGTAGTAGTCGTGGCCAAGTAAATGGTGAATGTGCATATACACATTTAAGTACATCAGCGATGCTTGAGGAGTCGTTAGATGCCAATGACTTTGTGATGCTTGAGGAGTCGTTAGATGCCAATGACTTTGTGATGCTTGAGGAGTCGTTAGATGCCAATGACTTTGTGATGCTTGAGGAGTCGTTAGATGCCAATGACTTTGTGTTTGTTGGCAACATCTATGATAGTTAATGCGTACTCATATATTAGTCCTCGGACTCGATCATTTCGAAGAAACAAAAAGATCTCGATGAACGTCGTTAGATATTCTCAAATCAAACCAACCACGGGAAATCTTCTTTGCTGAGACAACGATTGTTTAGCCAGACATGCTCAAGCAATCCAACGGGTGACTTGTGCTGTGCTTGTTAACTTTTCAACGGCAGCTTCGCTTTAATAATAACCGCGAGGACTATTGTGTACTTTGGATAAAGTCTGCTCAGAAACTACGCTCTTTTTATTCTTGTTTGTTTATTTGTTATATCAATATATTTTATCCCCAAGTTGTCCATTGGGTACAGTCTTGGCCTTCATGCCTCCTCTGATGATCCATCTAGTAATTTTTTTCTTCGAGTGTCGGATTAACCGCTTTTATGTAGGGATTAGTGACATAGGTTAACTCCTTCCACCCCACGTGACTTTCCTCTCGCATTGGCATCTCATGGTAACTTTCGCACATGGGTTTGCATGCATGAGCGTGTGATGTGAAGCCACGATCTGGTGGAGCCAATAACAAAACCATATTCAAAATCGGTATATGAAAATGAAATATCAAGCCTTATGTCTATACAATCAGACTTTTAATTTTATTCAGTATTTGTGAACAATCTACAATCAGAAGGTAACGCGTCTGAAAATTTTTTTATAAGACACGATGATTTGAATTTATATGAATATTCCGAGTATACAACACGAGATACCTGTAATTAATCACATAATTTGAGTCAACACGAGATACTAGTAATTAAGCACATCGTTTGAGTCACTGAGCGTTTAATTCAGGAAAAAGGTTTTGAGATTTAAGTAAGAAAATGAAGATACTGATAAAAATTTTATTCAATTTGTTCTCATGTGTATTAATATAACAAGATAATGTTATTCAATTTGTTCTCATGTGTATTAATATGACAAGAAAATCTATTTATCTATTTTTATGCCTGTTTGAATTGTCAGTGATGAATTCTTTTTACTCTGATGATAACATTTCCAGGAAGATTCCTGCCAATGTCCCTTTTTGTTTCAGCTGATTGAATCTAAGAAATGCTTTAGCTCAAACATTAGAAAGTCCTTATATTCTGATGCTCTTGATCTTCACACGCATAAAGATTGATCCAGTGTTAGTTGGAATAAAGACTGATCCTGTGTTCATTGAAATAAAGTTTGATCCAGTGTTCGTTGGGATTAATATTGATCCATTGTTCATTGGAATAAAGATTGATCTATTGTTCTTTGGAATAAAGACTGATCCAGTGTTCGCTGAAATAAAGATTGATCCAGTGTTCATTTTAAAGATTGATCTAGTGTTCATTTGAATAAATATTTACCAGGTGTTCATTTTTACGATCCCATGGTCTAAATTTGGTGACATAAAAGAGCGAAAACCAGCAAGTTTAGTAAAATTCAACAAATAATGTATTTCCCTAGAATACAAAAGCAAACATTTAAAAAGAACCTACAGTATTGTGAAAAAATCTAATCTCAGATAGTTCTTAATTTACATAGCAAGTCCAAATCGTTTAGAGTATACCGAATGAAATCCAGTGGTGTTCCGAATGAATTCCAATCTTGAATGTGATGACCAAGTATAGGTGAGACGGCAGTGATCCGGAACGGTGAGCGCTTTAGACCACTAGGCCACTCGGGGCCTCCAAAAGCCAGCAGACAATACAAGCTAAATATACATAACAATATGCGTAAATCACGTGTTTATAGGTATACAGATTGATTAAGTGTTAATAGGCATAAAATTGATCACGTGTCTACAGGTATGAAGGCTGATAAAGCATTCGTACGCATAAAGATTTATCAAGTGTTCGTACGCATAAAGAGTGATCAATTATTTGTAGGCATAAAGATCGATCAATTATTTATAGGCATAAAGATCGATCAATTATTTATAGGCATAAAGATCGATCATGTGTTCATAGGCATAAAGATTGTTTTCATAGACATAAAAGATCAATCATTTGTTTATAATCATAAATATCAATCGAGTGTTCATAGGCATAAAGATTGGTCAAGTTTTCATAGACATAAAAAAATCAATCATTTGTTTATAATCATAAATATCAATCGAGTGTTTATAGGCATAAAGATTGGTCAAGGGTTTATAGGCATAATGATTGGTCCAGCATTTATACGCATAAAGACTGGTCAAGTGTTTATAGGCATAAAGACTGGTCTAGCGTTTATAGGAATAAAGACTGGTCTAGCGTTTATAGGCATAAAGACTGGTCAAACATGTATAGGTAACAAATCTGTGTTGCAAGTCTAAATATGAATAAAGAACCTTGAGTCAGATATTGACAAAGCTCAAAACTTCACGATCTTGACCAGTCAAAGTTATAGGGATCTCGCACAAAAAAGAAATATCTCTTGAACTTAATTTGATTTGCCGAAACTCTTTTTTCCATGACTGCAGGGAAAGATGCAATGAATTCTTTTTTTTAATTATTGAAAAACAGTTTAAATGCAAAACCCAAATGTTGAGAATGTGGCTTTTGCGGTAGAATTTGTAAATAACGTGTAATTTGACTTTATTGTTTACTTAAGAGATATAAAAAATGGACAGTCTTGATGCTGTTATAATGATTAAACGAGTTCCATGCCATCAATCGTGTGACCTCAACAGGTTGAGTTTATTGTGTAAGCTGGAATCTCCTTTGTGTCCTGATGATGTTCTTATAAGTCAAGGAGTTCGAAGACGTCAACAGTCGAAATCCATAAGCTGAGAGTATTGTGTACTCTGGTATCTCTTGTGTTTCTCATTGTTGACATAATGAGTAAACGGGTTAGAAGTTATCCCCAGTGCAAAATCCACATTCTGAGTTAATTGTGCTATCTGGTGTGTAAAGACATTATAATATAATTGTCTTACATCAACTTGACTCCAACATGTGAATTTTATCCACAATAATTCTTAAACTAATTTCGATCGGTTCATGGATCAATGCTGGATTTTACAGTAATTTCCTTGTTGAAATCGCTTGTAACAATTTGCAATGGTGCAATGTTTTTTTTTGTCAATTTTTTTATATATATATATATATATATATATATATATATATATATATATATATATATATATATATATATATATATATATATATATTTTTCAATACCACGTTACATTTTATTGTGTTCAATCCTATCTTCTATCTTGTCTTGGAATTTTTTAAATTGTGCTGTAATAAACAGCAGATTTTTGAAAGTATAGACACTGATCATTTTTGGGTTGTTTATCTGATCCAAATATTATCAACATTTAATGTTGTAGCGTTATGTTATTTGCTTATTCGAGGCACTATTCAACAGGTGTTCTTCGAAATTAGATAACTAGGAAGTCACATTCGCCATACAAGTTGCTCTTCAGTTTTTGAAATCCCATTATTTCAATACGTCTAAATATTAAGGAAACGAGTGAAAGATAAGACAAGATAATTAAATATATATATATATATAAACAGACATACATTTGTCGAGTGGATGTCGTGTATTGCAGATTAATTTTATTAGAACGTCTTCATCGAGGTTTGTGCGATGTTGAGCTAACAAACTGTTATAATGAGTCATTTAAAATAAATCCGTCATGCCACTGAAAAAATTAATTAAAAATTATCGAACAAGCAAAATTGGATGCATTATCACACAAATAGCTATGTATATTTCTAGGAAATCAGTCTTGATACTAATTTACGGCCCAAGAACAATAATTATGGGACAGATCTCTCTAATTTCCCTTAATGATAGGTGTTGCAATGCTCACTTATTTCTGGTACAACTGAATTTCGTTTAGATCAATTTTATGTGCACGTCAGCTTAAAATGGATGAAAATTTGTCTGAAACATTTAAATCCGCTATAGCGCACCTATCAATCTTTGGAGTTTATGGAATGGATTTTCATTTACAAAATAGCTCTGATCGTAAGTTATGATGTGAGAAGTTGATTAAACTTGTAATCTTTTATTGCTCCAGCTACTAAAGTAGTACCCTCTAAAAAATGAAATATAACTGAGGTTTCGACCCCTTTTAATGACTGTCATGAATTTATTTGCAGTGAACAATGTCTTTTGACACTTACAGCAACACTGAACATTCTATAAGAAAGCGCTTTGTTGGATCTCTGCTGTAATATTTTCAATCATACGACGGATCTCATCTGTACACGAAGATTCTACAGTGAAAGCCAATATTTATGACTTTACTTTGCATTACAGAATAATTGGTTAATACATTAACCGGGCGATAGACGACGTCTGCATTCCAATAATCACCAGCCTCAGTTGATAAAAGCTTTAGAAAGATATTACTTCAGGCGAAAGGATCTAATTCCAAAATATGAGAACATGTCGAACATAGTACAATCACAACCGACATTGCTGTCCCTTTGTATATGACCCATAGTGGTCAATGCAATCCGCGCTTCAGCCATTACGCAGTATTCAATATTTGCGCCCGATGATTTTATACTAGATTTAGGAGGATATTAACAAAAATAAAAACGTGCTTGATAGAACAAAATTTACATTTTAAGTATAGCACGATACACATACTAAATTTAATTTAAGAATTATTTTAATAACTATGTACTCAGGTAATCAAGACACGTTGTACTCGAGAAAGAAGTTAAAATGCGTGTTACGTTTCAGCAGTAAACTTGTATAAAATGTGACAGTAGTGTATGTGTGATCTATGCGACCGTAGTGTCTGTGTGATCTATGTGACAGCAGTGGCTGTGTGATCTATGTGACAGTAGTATCTGTGTGATCTATGTGACAGTAGTATCTGTGTGATTTATGTGACAGTGATGGGAGGGTGTCTTCATTTGGTTGATTTACTGACATAACGGTAACTTCTAAAACTTTTCTGACAAAGATCGTGTATAAAAGAATAATGTGTAACTTTATTTTACGCAATTGTGACCAAAGGTTGTGATTTTCTTACGTAATTATGTCCGCAGGTTGCGATTATCTTTCGTAATAATGTCCAAAGGTTGTGCTTTTTCTTTTCCTTAAGGCCCTCTTAAACAAACATTTGGAAACATTATTTTCACACAAAATCTTTGGATTTTGTTGGCGGAGATGAAGTTTTACAACATGTTCCCAGAACTCGTCTTAACGTGATAACGAAAGAGAAAGAAATACCCAATACCTCGTTATTTTGCTTATATTCATCTTTGGTTGAAAGCAAAAACTTATAGTCTCTCGAGTTCAATCTCTACTTAGAAACAGTTAGTCAGTATGAGGCATGCCGCCAACTCTATGCAATGAGTCAGCATTAGGCATACTACCAACTCTATGCACTAAGTCAGTATAAGGTATGCTACCAACTCTATGCAATGAGTCTGCGTGAGGCATGCCACCAACTATGCAATACGTCAGTGTGAGGCATGCTACCAACTCTCTTTGACGCATATGAGATTTACAACCACTAAAAGAAACAAAATTCGTTTCATTGGATATAATTTCGGAAAGAGGACATATGAACCCGAACAGGATTTTTATTCTCGTTGTTAGAAGGACAGCAATCTCACGATAACCCACAAAATCAAACACCTATAAACACTCACTAGCGCAGATTTAATTATGTCAGCTTCTAAATACAGTATTTGGTGCACAAGTCTGCTGACATTTTAAGATATGTTCTCAGTTCCGGTTTTCTCTGACGAATGTAATGCCAAGTTAGGAATATATGGATGCATATGAAGAAGCTATTATACTGCCGGATAGCTGCATATTCTCTCGCCATCCTCAGCTATTTCCTTTGAGCTCCACCACGTGTTATTCGCATTTTATTGCTTTATGTAAGTGTCCCCACCCAACACAGAAGTTTGTCCCCATAATGGTAGATCATAATATAAAAACCACTTTGCACATATACATAATACCGCGATCAGTAAGCCAGGGGTTATAAGAGAAGGTAATTTATAAGTTCACATGAAGACCGAGTGATGAAAGAAAATGATGTCATATATACTGCCTAAATATGACTTGAGATCGTTATGTATTCTCATAAACATTCCGACAGTAAATGGCCCGGGTGATCAAGAATTATTAAACGCACGAATGTCAAATATAATTCTCCTATAATTAAAGTAATGACAACACATTCATGATGCTAATCTCAAACTTGCATGCTTTCCTTAGGTCACATTTGTATGATTTTTCAGTACGCAAATCCAAACTAAAGATCGGTATTTCGTGCCCAAACAGGATTTTAACACCTAAGACACATACATATTGATATCTCTAATTGCTAAACACTTATAGATAAGATTATTCCAAGAAACGTTTATATTAAAAATTTTGGCAGGAATGCCAATATACGAAACTAATTCATGCTACTATAATGTGTAGTGAATACGGTCTGATAAATATTTTATTACAAGGTTTCCACATTGTCTACCAAATATAAAAGCTATCAAATCCATCAATTGAGCCGTATATACAAATGACACATAAACTAGTTATGCTACAGTATCCTAATGTTTAAGATCTCTATTGAAAAGCTTTCAAGAAGCTACGCGAAATAAATGAGTCACACATGCTCAACATAGCAGATGCGAATAACGGTGAATGGAGAACTCTATCGAGGTTTAGGCCTCAGAGAAAAGGGAACAGTATTAAACTCATTTATCAAACATAAGCTATTTAAAAGACAGTCAGAACAGAACTTAATGAACTATATCAAACATATGTGAAACAGGCTTTCTTTGTATAGTATTTGTCTTTGAGCAAATTACTTCGATGAAACCCAACCGACATGGTAAGGAAGACCATGGATCCAGCTGAATGATTTGAGCTCGATCGCCTCAGTCATACAAAAGGCAAATTAGAAGCTTTTGCCACTCCCACTGTGGGATTTGGACAGAGACTTTAATATAATCACACAGCGAATAGTATGTTGGCACACAATGAGTTAATCCAGATTTCAATACATTAATGGAATTTAAATAAACTTCATCATGTATTAATCGTCTACGTGGACTATACATCACACGGTATTCTTACTTCTAGTGTATTGATCACTTGGACTATATATCACACAGTACTCTTTCTTCTAGTGCATTGGTAAAGTGGATTATGCATCACACATTATTCTTACTTCTAGTGTATTGATAATGTGGACTACGCGTCACACCGTATTCTTTCTTCGAGTGTATTTGTAACGTAAGGTAGGGGGTCAAAGACGAATCTTTCATTACCCGATATGTAATGCCCTAGCGAAGAATACATGTCAATATTAATGAGGAATTTCTTTAATTATGGCCTGTCTCCTCTTATGTATATCTTTATTGTTTGCTTATATTTGTCCGTGTTTGAGGGTTGTGGAATTAATACATACCTGGATTTCGTCATGATTCAAAGAAGCAAACAAGATGCTTACTTCAATTTGAGTTCAGTACCTGACCTTCTTTACGAATAAGTTTTTTATTTGATAAGAAGTCTGTTGCGTCGCATGTCAAGTGGGGTTTGTATATAAATAGGTTTGGTAAACAATTATTCATTCCTGGTTTATAATCAGTCTTTGGAATCACTTATAGTTGAGAGAAAATATTAGTTTCATTATTTATTGGAATTACAAAGTGCTCATTGATCTTTTGGACTAAAGCATTACTTTGGGATTATTGCGAACTCATTCAAAGACATTGTGGATTGGATAATTGTAGTACATCAGGACATTCAAGACTCTTGGTACAGAAGGACATTCAAGGCAGCTGAGATAAATTCGGAACATTTTATGCTTTGAACTTGTGAAAGGACATTTAGGATTATTTCGGATTTATTTCACTACTACAGCGTCTCTTAAATTTTCATTTTGAAACTTAGGGAAGCAAATTATTTGCTGATTTTACTAAACGTGTTGATTTCGCTTTTCTGTTACACAATCTAAAACCTTAGAGTCCTAACAATATATCATATACATGTCTTAGTCAGCTAGGTATGTATGAACAGTGTGGTTGAATTATCCATACGATCATGCCACTGAAACATATCGTGCATATTTATTCCTCGATTTAAAAGCGACTACTCCATATTATTTGAGACTGCGTACCAGTTTGTTTCACCTTTGTGCCAAGAGGGAGGTTCTGTCATTTACACACAACTTTGGGAGCCCTGTCATTTACACTGCCTTAGGAATCCTGTCATTTACACACACACACACGTAGGCGTCTATCTGAAGAAACAAAACTATACAAACATCCTGCACTTTTTTTTTTTTTTTAAAAATTCTTTTTAACGTCATATCATTTCAGTCTCATCCTCCTGCCAGACTGATGCATCCGTCGCAACATAAATGCACACGTCCGTGGATATTTGCTAGAAGTCAGTCTCAAAGAAGTACTACAATGGTTTACTTTGACAGCATCTCATTTACTTCAACGCATCACTCAAATGCCCCATGAAACTAAATGTATAGTTTGAAATATAAAAAACGTTGTCTCAACTGGCAGATCTGAGAATAATATTCAAACTATAAAATAAACCATTCTGAAACATGATGGAAGTGGAATTTCAGGAGATGTCAACACTATTTTCCTTTTAAAATGGGATTCTAAAACAAATCCAAAAAGCCCTAAATCCCACAAAAGACGGCAACAGACCAAAACGAAGAGTTACATAATGAAAAGGCACAAATAGAAGAGTGGAAAAACCTCCAAAAACAACTTCTGCCAAAAACACTGGAACTGCTGCTAGGAAGAGTACGTACTCTAGAAAACCATGTCACTCGGTGACGGTGTCTCATGCCACTTCTACTTCTTCACCTTTCACGAAGATATCTGCCAACCCTGATTCAACACCCGTGTTTTCTAATTTGATGAAACAATAGAACCTCATTTCTAAAGGAACTTCTACTTCTTCGCCGGTGGCGGCGATTACCTCTTCTTCTACTGCACTAGCAAATGTGACTTAACAAACAATAAAATAAAAAGACATAACAGGTGTGATGCAAAGTCTACTAGATTTATGCAAAGAAGAACTGTCACGATTTAGTCCATTGAAAACAACCCATCATCGTGGCTTCCAATAACGAGTTTATACGAAGACCAAATTATTGACGTGTGACTGAATAGATCGAAAAAAAATTTGAAAATATCGTTATAGATTTGGCATTCCTGAAATCATACAATCATGACGCCCTTGTTGGCAACAGGTGCTTCTTTTCAAATATGTTTAGTTTGATAGTGGATCTGATATGTTTAGTTTGCTGTAGGATACGATATGTTTAGTTTGCTAGCGGATCCGACATGTTTAGTTTGTTATTGGATCTGATATGTTTAGTTTGCCAGTGGATTTGATTTGTTTAGTTTGCTAATGGATCTAATATGTTTAGTTTGCCAGTGGATTTGATTTGGTTAGTTTGCTAATGGATCTAATATGTTTAGTTTGCCAGTGGATTTGATTTGGTTAGTTTGCTAATGGATCTGATATGTTTAGTTTGCTAATGGATCTGATATGTTTAGTTTACTATTGGATCTGATATGTTTAGTTTGCTAGTGGATCTGATATGTTTAGTTTGCTAGTGGATCTTATTTGTCCTACCTCATATGCGTATCATTCCCTAATGCATTGCAAAGCCTCTGCACTGGCTACATTATATTACTTCCTTTTAATATAGCTTTTTTATATACTGTTTAAGAAATGCGTGTGCGTGTGTATGAGCACAATCAGAGTGGGCTAGGGCGCTCTGCATGGGGGACTGGCTGTAGAGGTTAGTCGTGGAATCCTGACTGAACGACGTAGAACTCTCTAACCTGTTTGATTATGTTGCAGTCATGATACATCAGCCGATTCATTTCTCTATGGCACATATCTGCTTAGGACGTTTACATAAGCAAAACACTACATAAGTCGATTACACAAACGAGACAGGCACAAAACACAAAAACGTAATTATTCTACAGAGTCGACATTCTGTTTGGTATTTACAAGAACGTTAGAAGAAAAGCAGAAAGAAAGGAACAAGTTGCATTGCGCAACTTGCTAGGACGCATTTTTAGTGAACGCTTTCAAGGCCTAAAGTGGCTAGGACAAAGATAATTAGTGACGTAAGCAAGTAATGAAATGATCAGTAGGGGTGGCTACAACTGCATAATGAAGAATTTATCTCAGATATAATATTTTCTTCAGGTGGTGATAAATTGGAGCTTGTAGAAATGATGTGTTTTACATTTGGAAATATTTCTGTAAAAAAATAAATTAGATGTTAATTAAGATCATGAGTTTTGAGAATGAGATTTAATGGCAAGAAAATGTGGTTTTGGAAAATTTTATAAAACACCTCTTGTTATTGGCCTATTTTATAGTCTTCTTTATATAAGCCCCTGGGTTTGATTGTTTACAGCCGACATATTCAGTTGGTTTCTGTAGATGTCCTTTCTTCTGTGATCCATTTTTAGTTCTCACCAACACAATCTTTTTCACCCAGTTCAGATTGGAAAGTCTGGTAATTGCCGTGCGATATACATACTAGTACGTTGCATATATGCTTGTATTATCTCTTATCAACTGAATCCTTTGTTTCGACCTAGTTTCATGGGGGGCGGGGCATACATACAATATGAAATCCAGGGATTATCGTTTTCCTCTTTATTTGGGGGAGGGGGACTATTGGTGTCAACTTTTAATGAGCATTTCATGCGTATACCTTCCAATTTAAATAGAAACTAGTTGATTTTAAGTATTTATTTTAGTCTTAATTTCAGCTTGCCAGACTAATTGTTATCCGTGACGAGTTGTTATCCCTGCACCTCGAACCCTCTCCTCGATACTATTTATTACCTTTAACACACGAAGGTGGTTTTAATTCTGTATACTACTTATTACCGTTAACAGACTAAGGTACTCTAATTCTGTATACTATTTATTACCGTTAACACACGAAGGCGCTTCTAATTCTGTATACTATATATTACTGTTAACACACGAAGGTGCTTCTAATTCTGTATACTATTTATTACTGTTAACAGAGTAAGGTACTTTTAATTCTGTATACTATTTATTACCGTTAACAGATTAAGGTGCTTCTAATTCTATATACTATTTATTACCGCTAACAGACTAAGGTGCTTCTAATTCTGTGTACTATTTATTACCGTTAACACACGAAGGTGCTTCTAATTCTGTATACTATTTATTACCGTTAACAGACTTGCGTGCTTCTAAATCTGTATATTTTTTAGTGCCGTTAACAGACTAAAGTGCTTCTAATTCTATATACTATTTATTACCGTTAACACACGAATGTACTTCTAATTCTGTATGCTATTTAGTACCATTAACACACGAAGGTACTTCTAATTCTGTATACTATTTACTACCGTTAACACGCTAAGGTGTTTCTTATTCTGTATACTATTTATTACTATTAACACACGAAGGTACTTCTAATTCTGTATACTATTTATTACTGTTAACAGACTAAGGTGCTTCTAATTCTGTATACTATTTACTACCGTTAACAGACTAAGGTGCTTCTAATTCTGTATACTATTTATTACCGTTAACAGACTTGCGTGCTTCTAATTCTGTATACTATTTATTACAATTAACACACGAAGGTACTTCTAATTCTGTATACTATTTACTACCGTTAACACGCTAAGTGTTTCTAATTCTGTATACTACTTATTATCGTTAACACACGAAGGTACTTCTAATTCTGTACACTATTTATTACTGTTAACAGACTAAGGTGCTTCTAATTCTGTATACTATTTATTACCGTTAACAGAATAAGGTACTTTTAATTCTGTATACTTTTTATTACTATTAACACACGAAGGTACTTCTAATTCTGTATACTATTTATTACTGTTAACAGACTAAGGTGCTTCTAATTCTGTATACTATTTATTACCGTTAACACACGAAGGTGCTTCTAATTCTGTATACTATTTATTACCGTTAACAGACTTGGGTGCTTCTAATTCTGTATACTATTTATTACCATTAACACACGAAGGTACTTCTAATTCTGTATACTTTTTACTACCGTTAACACGCTAAGGTGTTTCTAATTCTGTATACTACTAATTATCATTTACACACGAAGGTACTTCTAATTCTGTATACTATTTATTACTGTTAACAGACTAAGGTACTTCTAATTCTGTGTACTATTTATTACCGTTAACAGACTAAGGTACTTCTAATTCTGTATATTATTTATTACCGTTAACACACGAAGGTGCTTCTAATTCTGTATACTATTTATTACCGTTAACAGACTTGGGTGCTTCTAAATCTGTATATTTTTTAGTGCCGTTAACAGACTAAAGTGCTTCTAATTCTATATACTATTTATTACCGTTAACACACGAATGTACTTCTAATTCTGTATGCTATTTAGTACCATTAACACACGAAGGTACTTCTAATTCTGTATACTATTTACTACCGTTAACACGCTAAGGTGTTTCTTATTCTGTATACTATTTATTACTATTAACACACGAAGGTACTTCTAATTCTGTATACTATTTATTACTGTTAACAGACTAAGGTACTTCTAATTCTGTGTACTATTTATTACCGTTAACAGACTAAGGTACTTCTAGTTCTGTATATTATTTATTACCGTTAACACACGAAGGTGCTTCTAATTCTGTATACTATTTATTACCGTTAACACACGAAGGTACTTCTAATTTTGTATACTATTTATTACCATTAACACACGAAGGTACTTCTAATTCTGTATACTATTTACTACCGTTAACACGCTAAGGTGTTTCTAATTCTGTATACTACTTATTATCATTAACACACGAAGGTACTTCTAATTCTGTGTACTATTTATTACTGTTAACAGACTAAGGTGCTTCTAATTCTGTATACTATTTACTACCGCTAACAGACTAAGGTACTCTAATTCTGTGTACTATTTATTACCGTTAACACACGAAGGTACTTCTAATTCTGTATACTATTTATTACCGTTAACACACGAAGGTACTTCTAATTCTATATACTATTTATTACCATCAACAGATTAAGGTACTTCTAATTCTGTATACTATTTATTACCGTTAACAGACTAAAGTGCTTCTAATTCTGTATACTATTTATTACCGTTAACGCGTACATATGCTTTAACTCTGGACCAGGCGCTTCTAATTTTGTACTGTTAATATGCTAATTAGTAATTATTAACGCTAACACAATAATATGCTTCTAAGTCTTGATGCTTCGTATTACCGTTAACACACCAAATTATTCTAAGTCTTGATAAGACCTATTAACGTTAACACACTCAGTTGCTTATCTGTGTTTCTAAGCCTTGATGTTACTGTGTTTAGACCATTAATAGCTCTTTCCCTGACAATGACGATTGTTCTTGTACTCCAAACAGTCAGAATGCAAGTTGTCCTTAAGATGAATCTTGGCTAGACTAGGTATATAAAACAGGAGCTTTGAACAGAAGTAAATTACCGAAAAGGTTAATTTCAAGTTTTCATTTAGAGTTATAAGTAACTTAAAAGACGCAAGTAGAATTATTATTGAATATAGTACTAAAGTAATATTATCGGACACAATTTCCAAACTATAGTATAATATATTCAATGGTCTTTTGAAAACTCTCTATCTTTTGCAATAAGTTTTTGCATACTAAAAGTGGGCAACTATTAAATTATGCTTTGTACTCCAATCATGTTAGTGCAAATAATGCGCTGAATGGCTTTCCTTTTCTGCTATATTTCCAGCATAAAACAGTAAGTAAAAAGTACATTAAATTATTTATGCTTTATATATCCAGCGAATCATTCTGATGCCAGCTAACATAATGATGAGAAACCATTGTGATTAACACATACAAAACAATCTCATATTTATTTATAGCAGGTAATATTTCTTTTACAGTCCGAGCATTTAGTATGTGCTGTCAAAAATGCGTTGAATATTCAGCAGTGTATTTCATATTAAGCAGAGGATCTACTTAGCACACAGAGGTCCTACAATAAGGACCACCATTCCAATCAGCACAACGAGGTGCTACAAAAAGTACCACCATTCCATAATATCCAGGTCCTACAATAAGGGCCACCATTCCATAATATCCAGGTCCTACAATAAGGGCCACCATTCCAATCAGCACACAGAGGCCCTACAATAACGGCCACCATTCCATAATATCCTGGTCCTACAATAAGGGCCACCATTCCATAATATCCTGGTCCTACAATAAGGGCCACCATTCCATAATATCCTGGTCCTACAATAAGGGCCACCATTCCATAATATCCTGGTCCTACAATAAGGGCCACCATTCCATAATATCCTGGTCCTACAATAAGGGCCACCATTCCATAATATCCAGGTCCTACAATAAGGGCCACCATTCTAATAAGCACACAGAGATCCTACAATAAGGGCCACCATTCCAATCAGCACACTGAGGTCCTACAATAAGGGCCACCATTCCATAATATCCAGTAACTACAATAAGGGCCACCATTCCAATCAGCATATAGAGGTCCTGCAATAAGGGCCACCATTTCATAATATCCAGTAACTGCAATATTCAAGTGACTGAGAACATCTACATAACATGCTGGCCCACACTTCATACCATATCATTGCAACGATCTTGCTTATCGTTTCGGAACTAACCCATATTATAATCTACTCCCAGCGAGCATTCGCCATCACTAATGTCCCATTTCACTTTAGATATGAGGCTACCATAAAACAGAAAGTGTTATAGATGAATTTGAAACTTTCATCATAAATTGATACACTGACTGTATAAATAACGTGGAAAAGTCACATGTAATTACTAGATACCGGTTGTATTTCAACACGGTGTCAACATCCACCTAATATTTTTCCGACGAGCCGAAGACATTAGATCTACAATTTAATTGAAAGTCAAAGAAGCGTCTAACCGCCGTGGTCCATCGTAAATTACGGTTTGCCCTCATATTTTATTGGGAGGTTAGATTTATTATGAGGTCTAGACTTACACTGAAAAAGCAAAATTACATCATATGTCCACTTTTCACCTCGAAGATCGCTACTCCTCAAAATGGTCAAAATTAAGACAAAGATATACCTTGACTCATTGTCTTCATTATAACAAAATTAAAAAAAAGATGTGGTACCCATTGCGTAGACGGGATAGTATCTGAATAAGCAAGGGTGATTTCATGTAAGTTGTTCAGTACACACTTGTGAAGTAACCGGCAAAGTGGTACATGGAATTGTACTCAGCTCACCCATATGTAAATTGAGGGCTGGTAACACTAAGGGTGCATCTTCTCTAAGTGTCCAAATATCAATACTCTGTGTGTGCGTGTGTGTGTGTGTGTGTGTGTGTGTGTGTGTGTGTGTGTAATTTGTAATTTTAACGTAGCTTTGACAATTTTCCAGTCATATCTTTAAAATATCTGTAGTGTGGCAGTCTATAGTGATGTCTAGCACTGGGGCATTTTCAAGTCTTGCCATGTGATCTGCGTTGGTAGGTGTGTCAGGATCGATCAAATTATGTCTACCGCCAATATCATCAGTACATGCATAGAGGGCCAAAGCATCATCCAGGTTTTCCAAATACTAGGCAAACCTTATTCTCTAGGTTTTCATGCAAGTAATGAATTATTTTAGCTACGTTTTCATTTAATCATGCAGTTATTCTCTGTAGCTCTTTGAACGATGTTGTGTTCTTTTGAGCTCTATAGGACTGAATGAATTGGAAGATAGTTGACTCACCTGACAGAGTGGACACATTTTAATCTGGATGTTCTATTTTAGCTAATATATACGGTTGCATTTTACATGGTTAAGATGAAACTTGGGTTCTATGTTAAAATCTTGCCGGTAGGCAAAATATTCACAGTTGTTGTTCAACTCTAATTCAATCTAACACTCATTAGCACATTGTCCCTGTATGTCGCTTTCTATTTTGTGGCTAAATCTTAAGAATTGTGAGCTGTACTTCATGATATTCATGGTGTAATTATTTTTTGCAGTCATATTAACGTTTGGCTGCATTTCAAAGACGCATCTCTATACTTTCTTCATTCACACTATTTGCAAGCATTCTCTTTTTTTTTCACATTTTCCTGTACATTTCAAGGACGGAAAAGCAATTAGGTATTTGAAAATCAGCCTTTGCTTTATTCTAGTCATTGATATAATACAATATTTGAAGGTTTATGGAAATATTGTGGCAATTACAGCACAATGATGTTCTTTGCAATGAATTCTGCTATTTGACTATTTATGTTAAGAATTGGATTGGTTTAAAAATGTTATTTAAACATATCTCTCTTACGGAGATCATCAAATGTAATATAGATCTCCATTTACTGTACCGCAACGGCAGAATATAGGTTTGTTCTTTTCTCAACCAAACATTGGCATATACAAAATTTTGATAGCCATGAGTTGTGCCATTGAATATTAATTTTTATCTATTTATGTCGTATCCTTGCTTAGAAACAGTTCTTGTGAGGTAACATCTTTATGCTCCGTATGTTCTAACAAGTATAGACTTTCTGTTTCCTGTCGATGTATTTAAAATCCCATTTTCCTTCAATTTCTTTTCCTTTTCAAAGCCAGATGTTTGTGAATGTATAAATGTTTAGTTTTGTTGAGGTTCCATCGTCTTGATTTTCTGCAATGCTTATTTTCGTTCTGAAAACATTTTTTTTTAAAACTAAAAAATAAAAAATACTTGTTTCTACTCGTTATATAAAAACTTCACAATGGTTAACTGCAATATTACTGATTGCTTTCCTTATCATGTCATCGACAATATTTAGTTGAATGATTGCAGATGTTAATATGTCTAAATTTCTAATTATGATGTCACGATGGAGACTACAACATCTGACAATGATTTGGAGAATTTTAGCGGCTGTAATATTCACAACGATTGTATGCTTCTTCTTGATTTGACAGTCTTTCATCTTTCTCAACTCAATTCTTTTTAGTTAAATATATATTTGTTGCCTCTGTGTGTTCCCTTTGCAATTTGTTTAATTCTTTTGATTGCTTTCGAGTTTATGTAGCCTCGATGATTTTAAATGTCAAATAGACTTTATCATTTACATCATCTCTGTTCAACTCACTTAGATGGATCCTGTAAAGGATTATAGCAGTTTAACGTTTATATCATCTCTGTTCAACTGTCTTGGATACCATAAAGGATTATAACATTTTAACATTTACATATTCTCTGTTCAACATTCTTAGATGGATGCTGTAAAGTTTTATGGCACTTCAACGTTTGCATCATATCCTTTCAACACTCTTTGATGGATGTCCTAAAGAATAATATTTTTTTAAAGTTTACATCATCTCTGTTCAGCTCACTTGGATGGATGCCGTAAAGGATTATAACATTTTAACGTTTGCATCATCTCTGCTCAACGCTCTTTGATGAATGTCGTATAGGATTATAGCACTTTAACATTTGCATCATCTCTGTTCAATGCCGTAAAGGATTATACTAGTTTTGATAAAGCTATTCTTGCTTCCAGTGTCTTAAAAAAATTATTTTCTGAGTACATTAATGTCTGCAAGCTTGTAAGGAACGTTAGCACAAGGAGGACACAGCCGAGTGAAACAATGAATTATAAATACTATAAAATCGGTCAGAATATTTCAAGGGATCCTTTGCTTGTTTTATGGAACATTTTGAAGCATATTAAGCAACACCCAATGGTTCCCATTTTAGGAAATTTTACATTTGCAAATATCTGAATGGGGAATCCTGATTTTATTTGTGTTTGGTAAGTGTGATATTACTATTCGATAACACTATTTCAACCGTGTATTATCTGTATCAACTTCTGTTTTGTAATTTACTATGAAGCAGATGTTAACCCGTAGAGTTTTGCTACATAACATTTAAACTATTATGGCGGTACAGATATAAAAATTGATGATACTGTTAAGCTCGCAAAAATTCTGAGCTGCATCACATATTTCTGAAATCACATCAGGTGATCTGAGCAAGTTTTATTTGAACCTAATGACGATATTAAAAAGTGGACAAAAGAAGAATTACCATGGATGAAGTACAATACAATATAGAGAGAAATAACTTTGGACTCAAAGATATAAACACTATATTACGTACAACGTGATTTTTGGAACAAGATCATTACAGTTCAAAATTTCGATCAATGGCAACATTCAATCAACGATGCCATCTAGTACTATTGTTACGTGTAGGCTCGAACAAATGTAACAAAAGAAAAGAGTGAAGTCAACAAGCTTTATAAATTTTAACAAAATAATTTATTTCCCTAGAAAACAAGATTAAAATATGAAATAAGACTTACGGTTTGTGAGTATAATCCAAAATTTAATCGTAGAATTGAAAAATATAAGTCCATCACTAAACAGTTCTATTTGAATCCAGGTTCGAATCTCTATGAAAGTCCAATATGGAAGGCGATGACGTCAGATGAGGTCGTTGTACTGATGGCAACAGATCCTCGTCGAATCACAATTTATAATGTTCCCGTTTAGAATTCCAGAATAAATTTCCACTGAATGTCTTTCTCCCAGAACTTTTATAAAAAAGCACTTGTGTAGTTTTCTAGAGAATAAATTATTAAATTCCAAAAAAATATATGAACTTCAAAACAGTCTGGCATCAACAATATGAACACCTTGTACCCTCATGGTGTAAGATACGACTGAATAAATCTACTACCAATTAGCTGTTTTAAGCCGCGATTTTAGATCACATGGTGGGTCACGTGACGGGTTACATGACCACTAATTTGAACAGCGCAGTAAAAAAAAATGCCATTTAACACGTAGGCAAGAATAGCCCTATCTAAGAATCAGATTCTCGCTGGAGAAATAAAAAAGAAAGGCTTTTCTACAATTTAGCTAACACGTGGGCCGAACATGACCTTGGTAAAAGCCAATCGTTTTCACTCGATGTTTACAAAATCTATAAACCAAAGTGAGGTAAAAATTGTGCTTAAGTCATACTATTACGTTCTAATCAGACTGATATTTTTTCAGAAATATCAAAATATCAAAAATATAAATCCCGTGAAAATAATCATTACAATAAAATGTAATGAAACAAAAAATAAAATAAAAAAGAATTTAAAAACTAACACAAAAGTAATTAAATTACATATACGTAACACTATAGCAATTTTGCTTGTAAATGGGTTGTCTGTCACATTAGGTTGAATACAGAAAAATCACGAGAAATGGGTACACCGAATAAAAACAAAAAAAACCACAAGATAAAGCTAAAACGTTTCATTAACATACCAAAATAGTACCCAAGCAGAAAGAGACATAAATAATTTACATAAACGAAACTTCTGCTCATCTGATAAGAGATGCGGTGACCTAAATATGAGAAATTCAAAGCGGATAGCTTCCATATACTGTAGAAGATTATTATTAAAGCAAACAAATATAATTAAAGGGTTATGCAAATGATTTCCATGTTATTAATTCGAAAAGAGAGTCTTTAAAATCTGATGTTGAAATAATAGAAGAAATTGTTGAAGTTTAAATCAATATCAGTAAAGAAATCTTTTCTCACCCCAGACCACGGCCTCCCGTCTCACCCCCAAAAAAGAAAACTTGTTTTATAAGTACAGTCGCAAAGGTTGAAAGTAAATAACAAACGTGCAAATATATGGATATCTAACGTGGTTGAAGCGAAAATTTAGGAAAATAACCATCATAATTTAGAGAAAAATGGCCACTAGCTGATTGGATTTGTGTTCTTAGTTATTTCGAAACTGAATTGATCACACTTTATTTTATCATGGGTCTTTTATACAAGAGAATATACGATCGCATTAGCAGCTTTAACATCATGAGCATCATCTGAATCTCTCTTCGCTCTATAATTTTAACTCACCTAGTATTCTTTTTTGTCCTCTATAATTTTATGTAATACTGTCATAGGTTGTTTGCTAATAATTTTAAATACTGGCATTTTTCTACATCGATATTATTTGTATAGTTTAATCTAAGTTTACACGGGTCTTTGCATTTCTATAAATATAGTTTAATCTAAGTTTACACAGGTCTTTGCATTTTTATAAATTGTACTGGCATCCAACAATGCTGCCAATTTTCATAACGATCTCGGTTGGTAATAGAAAATCACCATCGCCACCAACATCATAGTCCATGTTTACTATCTTCTCTGCTTTTTAAGAACTCTCCACTAAATTGGAATCGCTACTGTAATGGTTTTCTCCTAAATATAGAATTATATCGTCTTCTTAGTTGTCTCTTTAACTCAAATACAAGCTCTTGAAACAGTGTTCCGTTCATAATTTGTCTATCTAACATGCATATTAGAGATTTCGATACTTTGTTTTAATTTAGAGATTCATTTATCTCTTTATCTATTGCTGTCTTGTGGTCAGAAATAAATCTAATCTGTAGGCTCATCTGTTGTTTTCATGACAAATCTCTTAGAGAACTATCCCTCAAGTACCGACAACCACATCCTTAAAGTTCTTACTTCCCCTGTTACGTTATTTTGTTTTCAAAATCAGATCAATCTTTGCACGGATCCTTACAGATTGCTGCATATGAAATTAAATCGTTTTAAGTCGCTGTCGTTTAAACATTTTCTCCTTGCAAAGGCTTCAGGAATTCGACGTCAAATGGTGACATGAATCACTAAGAAATTGTTGTAAATGTCACATAGAAAAGTGCCCGAGTTTGGTCGCAAGAACAATTTCAATCCGTATTTCAGGTGTGCATTGCTTGAATATTGGGATGGAACACAAAATCTTTTTCATGTTACTTATGTTTCACGAAGAATATATGTCCGATCTGTTGATTAGTACAAAACCAAATGATGGAGTGATGGTATTAGGTGTACGCATAACTCCGTGTATAACATATGAAGATGGACGTGGATCTATGTATGAAATAATGGAGACGGAAGGATGGATAAAGTGGATTGGAGGAGAAATGAATGACCTGATGAACTGGTGAACCGGATGCGTCTTTTTTTAACGATTTACTTGTTCAATTTAGGTAATGAAACGAAATAGTTTAATTGTGTTCATGCCCTTATTAGTTTGCGACAGTACAAATTCTTTGAATGTTAACAAGGATAGCGAACACATTGAGAAGTGTTTTATCCGTACAACCGTTTTATTTAATAACCCCTCTTCTTGTGATTAATAGCTTTTATTCCTGTTCGCATACATTTCAACATTATTTCAAAATACAATGACACCCAAACGCTTTTTTCCTATATATGACAAGTTAATTTTCTTAAATCCAAATCTCTTACGGACTGGTATAGGATACATTTGTTTAAATCCAAATCTCTTACGGACTGGTATAGGATAAATTTGTTTAAATCTAAAATCTCTTACAGGCTGGTATAGAATGCACTCTGATCCAGATTTTCGGGAAGATATGCCTTGTGGTCTCATCCCTGTAAATGAATTCAGTAAGAGCATATA